>SMSR01015784.1:387053-426729 GCA_019453355.1 Ceratina japonica
TAACTTTTTAGGCGGCGAATTATACTGGTAAATTTGTATCGAACGAATTAAAACGACCGTCCCCTCGTTTGCATAGTCTGTTATGTGATATCTGATTCATTGCTCTTCGAACGTAATCGTGAAATTATTATTAATGGCCAATAATGGTGTCATTTTAATACAACGTTTTATTATTTATTTTCGCAGTATGAGAGTATCCTCTTTATAATTATAATTACCATTATAACACACGATTCTATTTTATTTATATTTGTATTTTATTCACGATTGAGAGATTCAGTTTTGTATGATTTTTTAAAGCTACAAAATGGAGATTTGTATAAAACTTAATTACCTTAACAATCATTCGTATCTAATCAGAATATCCGTATCATATTTTATTAAGTATCAGAATCGTACGAAGTATAAAATTAATTATTTACTCTAATTTGTTTAATTAGCCAACTTACTGTAATAAATTAATTAATTTATTTAATTTAGAAATTACTTATTTTAAGTATAAATATAATTATTTCCAATTGCACCTCCTTTCTCGTTTACTTAATTTTATTTCCTCCACATCTGTCTGTCTAAACTAACCCATTTCTCCTTAAATAATTCTTCCTTAAATCTCCAGACGATGTTTTCCTCTTCTTTCCTGTTATTGTTAATTGCTTTTTAATCTTTAATGTAGAAGATCCAACATTTTGTTTCATTTTATAATTTTGATTGTTCGTGCCTGTACTCACATGAACCTATACATAAAACCAATGATTTTATGAATCCTTGTATAAAATCAATGAGAATAAGGCATTGAAATTTTAACTTACTTGATATTACATTAATAAAGCAGTTTTACAAACAACAATGTTAACCTCTACCTCTCTGTAATTATAATTTTTCCTAAAAGTTAATTTCTTCAAACATTAAACACAGCTTTTTATTGCATGACCTACATTTTTGGCAGAGACCTTACGACTCATAAAACCTTAATATATGTACGCAATTGTTAAGATGGACACCGATATGCCGATTTGATCTGATATCATTCGTAGCACAGCTTCAATGAATACGATGAAAATTGCAAAGCGTCTGGCCAAAGCTTATCCGTATCACTTCAAACTTTGTTTGAACTATTGTCTCCGCCTCCGCTCTTTTGGCGACGGTAAATAAATTCAACCGCGAACAAAGCCTTCTAATTTATGGACGTGTCAATATTTGTGCTTCCCGTTTTGTGGCCCGCCGTTTCCGTTAAACGATTCGAACGATCGTCACGATCAATTCATCCCTGCAAATGGTTCGTGTTTGCAGTTTAATTTTAGAAGCTACTCCTCTCCGATACGACCTCTCGCGTTTCGTGCCGACAATGAATTCGCAAATTAAAAAAGAAATTCACACCTTTATTTATTTATTTATTCATTCATGTATTGCACGGGTTAAAAAGCCATTTTATATGCAAGGAAATATAGAATGAGCAGGAAAATGATGTTAGCAGTAAATACAAGTCTATTGTTTATACATAAAAATATATATCTATTGTTTATATAAAATTCTATTTACAATGTATATCAATTTGTTATCCGATGATTATGTCAAAAGTACGAAACTTAGAAAGGCTCGAGTGAACTGGTAGAACTGTGATAGAACAGTTTATCTAATAGAGTCGTCGTTAACACATTCTAATGCAGATTCGTTTAAGATTACTGCATACGAGGAACATCGATCTCCCAAGCGTTGACAAGCATGTATTGGGCTGGGAACTTTCGCTCCAAAGGCAGCAATCTAACTTATCTCATTAAGATGATACAATAAGGTGATACAGTTCGCGCAGCCGTACGATCGGCAGAAATAGTTCGCCACAATTTGAACGAACGATGAGAAGGCACGCGGTAAACTATCGCCGTAACCATAAGAGAGCACATCGAAAGAAAGTTACAATTTCTCCGGCTTCTCCTCCTCCTCCTTCTCCCTCCTCTTCTGCTCTTCTCTATATCCACCGGGTCAGTTTGACTTCCTGACTCGGTAATGCGGATGCAAAACTTTTCGACGGAATACGAAATCCGCGCGTGATTCGAATTAAGGGTGCGCGGGGGCTCGTTCGTCCTCTCGTTCTTCGAGTTTGACGGAAAGCCAGGCGACGTCCTCTCCTCCGGAGGAAGTAAAACGCGACACGGTTCTCGGGGCGAAAGTTGCTCGACGGAACGAACGTTCCTCGCGCCTGCCAGATTGAAGGGAATTGGAAGCTTTGTTATTTACAATTGACTCGAAGGGACCGGCTTAGCGTCCCTTTAAATCCTCGGCTCGTTGCTAGTTCTTACTCTCTCTCTCTCTAAGCGAGCTTCCGTTATTCTCCCTCTCCCTTCTCTCCCTCTATGCATCTCTCTCTCTCCCTTCGCGTTTACTCCAGATGCGCCCGAAGAGCGTGAAATGCGAAAGGTATCGAGGACGATAGGAGACACGCAGGTGCGCCGATCGATAAACTGTTAAAACAACTCGAACACGCTCGATGAAGCTTCACGCTCAGCCTCTCTCGTCGTCCATCGAATTATTCGTGACAGTCACAAGCTTTGTGACATTCGTGACGTTTTCGATACACGAGTGCTACGTAAGAATCACCTGTAACATTTATTGCGCGTTCGAAACGCAACAGCTCACCCGAGAATTGTAAGTCCTGTAACATTCGTAACGTTTTCGATACATGACTGCTAAATAAGAGTCACAAATATTTGTAAAGCGTTTAAAACGCGACGTTTAACGCGGCCGACGGTTTATCAGAGAAAATTAAAGGACATTTTTCCGCGTGAACCTTTTCATCGCGGCCGAGCCGGTATCTGACGACGCGACGCGGCTATGAAAAAGCTCGCGAGCCTTTCGGCGTGCATAAAATCGTCGCAATTTCGCGAGCTTTTAATCGGGCCTCGGTGAGGAGTAAATGATAGTCGGACGAAGAAAACGACGACGGCGGCGGCGGTCGGCAGACGCAACAGCAGCGGGCGGC
This sequence comes from Ceratina japonica, assembly GCA_019453355.1. Taxonomy (NCBI): domain Eukaryota; kingdom Metazoa; phylum Arthropoda; class Insecta; order Hymenoptera; family Apidae; genus Ceratina; species Ceratina japonica. Next base: position 390,031 of record SMSR01015784.1, read on the forward strand.
GGATACCTAGAGAGACGGATGAGTAAAAGGAAAAACGTCGGAGGAATGAGTCTGGAAGCTGAAAGGTGAATGGATGTTTGCGGTGGTAACCGGGTGGGTGGGCTTGCGGGTAGAATCACCGCTGCAACAACCGCCGCTAACCCGTCCCTATGTCGTTGGTCGANCTCTATGCATCTCTCTCTCTCCCTTCGCGTTTACTCCAGATGCGCCCGAAGAGCGTGAAATGCGAAAGGTATCGAGGACGATAGGAGACACGCAGGTGCGCCGATCGATAAACTGTTAAAACAACTCGAACACGCTCGATGAAGCTTCACGCTCAGCCTCTCTCGTCGTCCATCGAATTATTCGTGACAGTCACAAGCTTTGTGACATTCGTGACGTTTTCGATACACGAGTGCTACGTAAGAATCACCTGTAACATTTATTGCGCGTTCGAAACGCAACAGCTCACCCGAGAATTGTAAGTCCTGTAACATTCGTAACGTTTTCGATACATGACTGCTAAATAAGAGTCACAAATATTTGTAAAGCGTTTAAAACGCGACGTTTAACGCGGCCGACGGTTTATCAGAGAAAATTAAAGGACATTTTTCCGCGTGAACCTTTTCATCGCGGCCGAGCCGGTATCTGACGACGCGACGCGGCTATGAAAAAGCTCGCGAGCCTTTCGGCGTGCATAAAATCGTCGCAATTTCGCGAGCTTTTAATCGGGCCTCGGTGAGGAGTAAATGATAGTCGGACGAAGAAAACGACGACGGCGGCGGCGGTCGGCAGACGCAACAGCAGCGGGCGGCGGATACCTAGAGAGACGGATGAGTAAAAGGAAAAACGTCGGAGGAATGAGTCTGGAAGCTGAAAGGTGAATGGATGTTTGCGGTGGTAACCGGGTGGGTGGGCTTGCGGGTAGAATCACCGCTGCAACAACCGCCGCTAACCCGTCCCTATGTCGTTGGTCGAGCAATCACAGCTATCAGCACCTTCGTATTAGAGGGCGGACCTCCCAACAATAATACGTTTTCCCCGGGCCCGCAGTGTCCTCTTTTCGAGTATTTCCCAGTATCATTTTCTCGGATAGATTACTTTTCTCCTGCGATACACCGGCCACACCAGGAAACGCGGCTACCCTATTGTCCCCCGATTAACGGACTTCCTTCCCAGCGAATAAAAACTTTCGATAACGCGGACGGAATTTGTCGTCGGGCCGCCAGATCCGAGAAATCTGACAGAAGGTTATTCGAAGGTCGCTTCATGTGTCTTTTAAATGAAACGCCGCACTTTATCTTCGAACGCCGTGCAAGCTGTATAACTCGTTTCAAAATTCATTTGCAACGCGAGACTTGATTATATATATAGCCTTGAAAGAAATATTTCTAGGCAGCGGTGTAGCTCTAAGCAGTAACCGAGAGGAAATTGACAGCGGCGGGTTAAAATTAGATTCTCCCGGTGGCGGCGAGAGATCGATCGAGTTCGCTCGCGAGAGACGGTGACGCGGCCGCTCACGGTTGTCCGGCTCGATCCACCCCCCCTCCCTCCCCCCCGAAAATCTTTGACAATTATACAAATCGCGCCCGATAAACCCATTCGGCCGCAATTCCGCAGCTGGATTTCCAATGTAAATCGACGCTCGTTTGTCCCCCGCGGCGACGTCTACTCCGATCCAATCAAGATCACGATCATATATCAATTTCAAGGGTGTGGCAATTTTTTGTTGCGGAGGAAACCAAGGAACCATTGCGAACATTCATTAAAACGGAAATAAACCGTGTAATTAAACGACTGAGGCTAAGATGCAATTCTTCAACTGTTGATTTTCGTTTTATTTTCATTTATTTGTTATTTCATTAAAATTTTTCGTACTAGCAGCTTGTAGACATTGTTTAGTTTTTTATTTATTTATTTAATTATACAGGTAACTTTATAATAAATATAAACATAATACAATCTTATAACTGTGATTAGTAATTGAAAAAAGAAGTAAAAGTTGAATTCCGAATGTCAAAAGTTACTTCAGTGTTTTAACGATGAAGCAAATGTTTATTTAAAATATATTACATGTTTCAAACTTGTACAATAAATGTTTTACTTCGCGTGAGGGTCCGCAGTTTATTAATAATTGATTTCCAATTGGGAGATAGGTAAACGGTGGCAGAGCGAGTTTCGATTGCCGTTTCGAAAAAGAATTCGTTTGGAAAAAGAGTCCGGCTCGGATGTTTTAATGGCCGAGTGGATCTTGTAACGACCCGCTGTTTAGTTTTACCCGGGGAAGATACCACGGGAAAGATACACGGCCAGGATACATTGTCTCTGGTGCGAGATATATCTCTCTAGCGCGGAGCACTTCTTGCAACAATACCTACGGGACCGTACCTCCTAACGCTCCACGATACTTGGTACAGGTCAGGTTTCGAAGTAGCCCTCGGAAGAGGGTCACGTCGAATGCAACCCCCCCTTTCCTTTACACTCGTTCTCCTCCGGGTATGCAGCGATGCCGGAAAATTTACCGCGTAATTGGTCACTTTGGGATGCCGCGGCTGCACCTCGGATTCAATCAATACACCAATTTCGGCAAATTTATAGCCGGAAGGACCGTTGGCCAAACGCTACTGTAATATTACAGCAGTTTTTAATCCGCACACTGAGGGAAGCTCGTGGATGAAAGAGAAAATCGTAACAGAAGTCGATGGAGTTAAAAAGAATTGTTATCTCGTTGTCGACGGAATTTTCACGTTTCTTGATATTTTCTTGATAATCGCAAATTCAATCTGGTGCAATTTTCAAACGCTCATGCAATATTACAGCAGTTTGTAATCGTTACAGTTAGAGAAACTCGTGTACGTGAATTGATCATTGAGCCATATAAATTATGCAGCTCAATGGAATTGATTCTTGTCACTTTGTCATTTCAGCATTCGATTTACTCCCACGTTTCCTAGTTTCCTAGTTTCGCTATCAAGATTTTAGACAGAGAACAATCGTCTGTGAGACACTTAAAGAGACTAGAAAGATAATAGCAGGACATATGATAAACAAAAGAGAGAGAGAAAGACGTATATAGACCATCTAGAAAACACGGAAAAAGGGTAGAAAGCCAAGTATCAAGACGTATTCCAGTAGATACAAAAGAGAGAAAGAGAGAGAGAGAGAGGGAAGTGTAAAACTCCGGGATATAATTAGAGCGGCGCATGAAATGAAATTCCTGAGGGCTGCGCCCAGCTGAAAACACAGTGGCTCGGTCGGGGAGGCTAGTTCGAGGGTAGATGCCGAACACGTTAGTCTAGGGCGGCTGTGTGGGTAGGGGTTCCCAGTCCGAGGGGGGAGAGGGTCTGCAGCCGGCGGTGGTACCAGCCTGGGGCTGGCCAGGGCTTGCGGAGATGCGGATCGAAGGTAATATAGGCACATACGCGAAAGGCGAACGAAGGTGCAGAGAGAGAGGATTGGTTTTCCCGTTTCGATAAAGCGGCGGGAGGCCATTTCGTCGTCGAGTGCGGAACGTTGTTGAACACCCCCGTGGCTCTTTAAGCGTTTCGTTCGGTTCCTCTCTGTTATTCTCTCTTTCTCTGTCTGTCTCTCTTTCCCTCTCTCTCTCTCTCTCTTTTGGTGTGTGTATCCACGTGTCTGCCCTCTGTCTCTCTTCGACTTGTGCCTCCTACTTCCTCATCGCTTTTCCTTTTCTTCTTATATACGTCGCCTCTGGGTACTCACCTTCTCTCGGTGTACTGCATGAAGCTTCTCCTGCCTCTGTGTGTCCAAAGCACATACATCGGTTTCTCTCTATGGCTGTCTCTCTATATCTCTTCGCCGTACACACACGTTTACGCTTCTTGCGTTTATCAATATTTGACAGTTTACTGTATACACGTTCCTGTGCATTTCCGTTACGTAATTATGTGTTTATGCGACTCGGCTGCTAGTCTCCTTTGCAAATGTTTTAACACGGGTTCACCGTTCCTGGCTGCGCACAGACGCGAAAAGAAGCATGTAAACTGAATGGAAAATGTACGGGGTATTTAATCTTCAGGCCGGAGTCATAATTGTCGCAGGGGATCGGGTTAATTTCAATGACTTTAAACTGCTGAATCCAGTCGATTCGATCGAGCTTGCGCAAGCTTGTAAATAATACATGACGTTGATGTAACGTCCTTACTTCGGTCCTGTAACTGGGCGCCTTCTGTGCTGTGATAATCGTTAAAACGAACACGACTTCCCGTTTAATTAGGGGAATTTAGAAATCAGCCTATTTTAGTTCCGGGGGAAAGCTCGCAGAGAAGCCTACGCTTTTGAACGGTCCATTGTTAAAATGCCTCAAGCTAAATATTAAAAACGAATTTTGTCTATAAGAATCAAATAATAGTGTCGACTATTTTTGCCTGGTTGGCGATATAATAGAAACTTTGAGAGCTTTCAAAGTCACGTGACCGAACGTAGCTCCTCAACGGTCCCCTAATTCTTTACTCGGCAGGACTTATCTTAGATAAACTTAATTCTTTTCCACGCCACGCGACCCTGTTTATCGTAAGATTCACCTGTTCCTGGATAACAAACAAAACGTTCGATGAATTAATTTGAATCGGTTGCCAGTAAAGCGGTAACCAGGAGCGGTTCAATACACGCGAACACGTATTGAACTCCTTTATCGGGGCCACTAATCTATTAAGGCAAGCAGGAGAGAGAGAGAGAGCAGGGCGAGGAGGTTGAATTTATGCTACGACTACAAATCTTGGCTTGGCCCGACGCGCCAGTTAGAGAGAAGGGAGTTGAAAACCACGTAGAACCGTAGCAGAACGGAGGTGTACCGGGGCAGCAGGTTAGAATCCAGGTCTCCCTCGCACTCTCTCTCTTTCCTCCGCTGCAAGCCTTCTTGAGTCCCAGATTCTACCGGGTAATCGATTGCCAGACGAAAACACCTCTATTAGAAATCCACAATCGTCTTACGGCACCCGGCGCGGCGCGGCGTTCGACGAGACGTAGAAGTAAATCTTGGTTAATGGTCTATACTTGTACCTCGCCGCTCCGGCAGCAACAACAATTATCCGACCTCGGAAGAACTAACAAGTAACAAATAACGCCCGGCGAAGATAGCCCTGGTGCCAATTGGAGAATTGCGAATCGACAGTTTTAACAGTAAACTACTCATTATTGTTTTAAAGCTAGATTCCTATCTATGTTTAGTCTCGTCCAGATTGGAAGAACTATTTGTGGAACTTTGGAAAATATATTCTTTCAAATGAAAAAAATACAATTAGTAGTAAATGTCCCAGGTTCTACTCGCTGGACTCGTTTCTAGGATTTTATGTTTAGTCTTGCGTCAGTGAATTTTCCCAATTTCTGTTTCTATTCCTATTCTTCTGGAATTTGTTTGGAATTGGAAGAAGCTCCTTACTAGAACTAGAATATTCATAATCGCAACCTTGCGAAAAATGTAGAATAAAGGTGTCAGTATTAATAAACCAATATTAACGGAATTCAATATTATTCCTACATCCGCTTCACAAGGAGAATTTCCGAATAATTACTATCACCACTATAAATCATAAATATTTGATTTATGTTTAATAATTTATTAATAAAGTATTTTCTGACATAATCTTGTATGAACTCTTTATCTACTTAACCTCGGCAACGCGGAGACTAAGTTTGGCCCGACCTCCTTGGACACCTCGTATAATACGTAAGCACGTTTACGATGCAACGACGCAACGTGGCGATGGAGTTTGGTGCACGCCGTTTCCCGAGGCCGGGGCTTTCCGAATGCAACGAAAACCGCCTATCCTAAGATTATACCGAAACTTTAACTGCCACTGTTACTCAGCCTCCTTGGGAAAGTATACAACCTAGGCGTGGTTTAACCCCGCAGGTTTATTAATCCTGATAATGTCCCTGCATGCGTCCGTGTTTATTGTTGGGGGGTAGTACAGGTAACCGGTACCGGGTATGTAGGCCTCCGCGTTTCGTACCCTTACGACACTCGCGCCGGAATGGACCGATTTCCAAATCCCTCTAATTAAACCGGAAGTCGTGTTCGTTTTAAGGATTATCACGGCACAGAAGGCGCCTCGTAGTCTGAGAGTCTCAAGTTCTGTAATATCCGTGACATTTTTGATATGTATATTAACGATCGACCGTTGACCTAGAAGAGTCTGGGGAAAGTGCCGCACAGTCCTCTTACCAGAAGGCACCCTTGATTGAAAAAAAGTTAACAAGTTTCGTTCATTTTAAATAACTCCTTTTAAACACTCTAATTTATAATTATTTATAATGTAGCAAAATGGTTATAATTTCTACGTCTTCTATACAGATTAAATAGCTTAGAAATAGACTAAAATAACTGTGATCCAATAAAATTAGAAATTGAAAATTCTAATACTACCCTCGTATTGTTAGATGTCTAATAAAATTGAAAAGACATCTATATACGTGTATAGGGATTATTTTAAGGAAGTAGTTTGATACTTTCTGTCCGCACATACGAGAGAAGAATCGCGGAATTGATCCATGAAAGGTAGTTCCCCTCGTGAAACTCTTCTACCATGATTTTTAACGTCGGTTATAAATTACGTCCGAGATCTCATCGTACGTTAATACACGAGGATACTAACCATAAAATGATGCATTGTACTATTTATGGCGTAACCTGAAGAGATAGAAGGAGCTGGCCCGGAAACACTCAGTTTTTTGTCATTATGAGTGGATCCATTAAATTGTCGTTAGTGCTTCGGGCAGCATAAGGATGTACAAACTACCGTCGCGGTTGTAAGCGCGAAGAATAATGCCGGGGTAAAAGGAAAATCCATTCAAAGGCGAACATCATTTAATGCTCGGCCATTTTTCTAGAACGGAAACCGCAGATCGGATGCGTCTTAGATAAGAGTAGGATTTTCCATTCCTCATTGCTCGATATCGTGCTCATAGTAAACGAAAATATTCGGATTCAAGAAAGATCGAAATAATTTCTAATTAAATATGAAATACATATTTCAATTTCAATTGAGGAAACGTAAGTATGTGTAAGTTCTAAGGTGTCAAAAGATGTAGCACGAAAGAAAATAAGAGCATTGCCTACTATGAATATTAGACAAAATTTAATTAGATCCATGAAAGTTGTTCTCCAATATTTTAATGACAATCACTTATTGTAATTTGAAATATTGAAATACTTTTAATACTATTTCTGTATTAAATATTTTATTTCCTCAAAAGTCTATCTTAATAATAGGGAATTGAAGAAATATGCATAAAAGAAATTAATTAAATTTGGGTAGTGTCCTACTTCGCATTAGTTTTCTTCCTGTTTCTTTCTCGTTCGCTACTAATCCATAAATCTCATATAAATATAACGGAATTATGAAGGAATTGGTCAAAGTGATGAGGTAGCTTGTTCGTTAATTAGATACATAATTTTCGTCCACACGATGTGAATGTTTGTAGAGAGGAACAATAATAACGACAGGTAATACTGAGTAGGACCCGTCGTCGACGCACCTTGCATTTTTTTTTCACGTGTCGTTTTAACACGGATATTTTGCAGGAGGGTGATGATGCGATACGGCAGGAGTTAAAGGACAGTAGAGGAAAGAAAAAATGAGAGAGAGGGAGAGAAAAGGGAAAGAGAGATGGGAGGGAGATTGTGATCTTAGAGAGGCGGGAAGTGTGTAAGTGTACCAAAAACTCAAAGCAACCTAGCTACGAACGTTATCTAATTTACCCTCTTTTATTATTATGAGATATGTTTCATACTTTTCTTCTTACTTTTTCAAACTCTTTTTATAATACCATTACTTGTACTTCTGAACTTTTCGAACTTCACATATTATTACATTATTTATTATTATTATCATTATTATTATTATTAATTATTATTAATTATTATATCTCTGTTGTATTTATTATTGCAATAATTATATTATTATACTACTAACTTTCCATCTTTTTCCACTCTTCGTATCTTTATATACGTTTCTTCTTGCGTGGAGAAAAATATCAGCACTGCTACCTGTTGTCGCGGCCATACGATATTACAATAAACCAACCGGAAATAAGAGAGGCTCGTAGGATCCTGGGGGTAAGGGTTGGCCGATCGGCTGACCTTTGGCATCGACTAAAATCGCGTTGCCACGTTGATTTAACGTAATATCCTATGTCGCTACTATTTTTCTCCGTGTACATACAGCTGTTCTCTCCTTCGACTTATCATATACTGTATGAGCTGAATGTAACTATTTCTGTTCGGGTCACGGATTCCAATTCTGGTTTTTCTATAATTTTATGGTATAATTATTACAAATAATTGTAAAATAGTATATAAAATAATGGTAATTTCAAGAGTATTAAAATAAGCCAGTGAATACAATTTTATATATTATCATAAAATGATAGAAAAGGGAGCCAGTGATTAGAAACTGGGACGTGAACAGAAATTACAACATTTGTCTCACCTTTTGTCTTACTAAAAGATCATTGACACCACACAAAATAGCCGGCCGGAAACTTTTTCACAGAATCTCTATTCTCGAGAAACGTACTATATTTTATAGCTCTCCTCTATATTTATAATATATGATTCTCGGGCGCGTTACGAGCGAGCGAACTGCTGTTTAAATATTTCAACTATAATAGAAGTACTGTATCCAATTGGTAGTCTTGTTTGACCGTTTTGTTCAGGGTTCTGAAGGAAAGACAACGATCTTCATTAACGTATGGTATTTACAATTAACGTTATATTATAGTGATATTATACGATAATATTTGTGCAACTCTTCAATTCGGTATTGCCACTAAAGCTACTAATATCAAATTGACTATTTTCGAACTACTGTATAAACTATCATTCATTGTTAATTGTTTTTTCAAGTTTTTTTTACTTGGAATTGTATTAAAATATATTTGTACCACTTTATGAAAATTGTTCATTCATTAATTCAATCAATAACAAATTGCCCATTTGATAAACTAAGTACTATTTATTTTTAANTACTTGGAATTGTATTAAAATATATTTTATATTGTTCATTCATTAATTCAATCAATAACAAATTGCCCATTTGATAAACTAAGTACTATTTATTTTTAATTCTCTTCAAGTTTGTAATTGAAATTGTATTAAAATTATATTAATTTCACGAAAATTGTTAATTCAGTAAGAAGCTAGTAATTCGTCCTAACAGGAAATATTGTAATTTCTTCGAATATACTCGTCACAAATAATTTCCGTCTCTCCGCAACGAATATACTCGTCATAAAAATAGATGTAATAATTTCCCATGACGAGTATACCCGTCAGAGTTAATTAATTAACATTAAATGATAAACCTAGAATTTCAACTGAATTTATATTATGAAAGATTTTTTAATTCATATTATAAAAAATGCTATACGTTTTTGAAGATATTAAACCCTCTGTTTCTCTCAGCATCCTGCATATTATGCGTGTATGTATACGTGTACCGTGTGCATACGACATAGAATGTAGTATTATATTACGTGTGTACGTATTTAGCAAAGTCGTTCGAGTTTCGTTGAAAGTAATTCTTTGTGTCGTAACGTTTTATAATACAATATACATATATCCACACATTGGCTTCCGTATGCATGCTCGTCTATTTTCCTTGTTTGAGAGGTGCCCTCGGCACGAGGACGTGTTCGAAATTATGCAACAGATATGGAAACGATAAGCAGAGCCACGCTACCGTATAAACGCATGGGGCGGGGGAGGAACAGAGATAAAAGAAACAAGGTACAAGGTAAAAAAAAGAGCAACGGGTAAAGAAGTATGCTGAATCTTTCTTCACTCTTTCCTTTCACTATTTATTGTATATTTATTTCTTTCGCTTTCTTGACACTCTCATCCATATTCAATTATTAATTCTACTGGGTTTTGGCTGGAATTTAATAAAGGTGTACAGCAATCTCCGGATATATGGCCATATTTTCCTTCAGACAATCATATATTACATAGTTTTTCTCGGGGTCTAAGGCTCAAAACCTCTCTCAAGGGGTTTCATTTCGAAAAAATAAATTTTACAACATTCTTATACATAGGAGAGATTAGTTGCTCCAGGAAGTCATCTTATTTCGAAAAGGCAAATATTATAAAGAAATTGTTATTGCAGAACTGCTATAAACGAGTCACTATTTTTAGATTAAATTCGAGTTCTTTACCCCAAAAGCAAAGGAGATGTCGAGTACAATTAGACAGCATTTAGCGAGAAGGCCAATTAATATTTCATGCTTCAATTTTGTAATTAATCTTCAAATTTCGTCTGCGGTATACGACATTATAGAACGACTCTATATTATACGGCCTTAATAATCGTATCCCCCAAGAATTGTCATCATGGAGTAGGGTTGTTATCACGAACAATGATACAAGCGAGTCTTCAGTAGTGACTCTGCTACGAAACGGATAACAATTAAGGTGCAATCGGCAAGCTCGGCGGTGAAATAAGAAGCGAGAGATGAGAAAGGAGGCGAAGGGAGGGGCACGAAGAGAGAGTAGAAAAGGAGAACAGGAAGGCAATTTTTATCTCCGCGTCCCGGTCGATATAACGCTTTAACAGGCCAGCGGGAAGTTATAGATACAGCCTGATAGGCTCTGAGGAATTATTCAAATATCTGCAGATCCGTTGAATCAGTAAAGGTGACAAAGAGACACGGTGGCACGCCGAGGGGTGAACGTACGTCCACTTAAGGGCCGCTAGCATGAATTTACTCCGGGCAAAGGATCCTGGCGCCCAACGGGGGTAACCGGTGCCAACGAAACTTCAAGTATCTACGTTATTTAAGGTGGTACGAGATACGTGCGTTCGAGTTCCATCGTTGACCACTGGAGATTCCATTCGCCATAAAATGGAGAAAAGTGGAAACTTCTTTCCCTGGAGTAAGAGAGAATGAAAGGAGATACTGCGAAAGTCCAACATCCCTTCCTTCCTTTCTCACTTTCCTGTTTTTCTACCCTCCTACCTCTTCTTTCCCTGCCCTCCCGCCTCCTTCGTACTCGACCGTTTCTCTCGTCCGCTGCCCGTTTCCCTCCCCTCCGTCGGCTCGTTTCCCTTTTTTTTTTTTATTTGACCTCGGGACTCCGGGACGCGCCATCACGTCCAGGACCTCCGGCTCGGTCAAGGGAAATTTCGAGTTTACCCCACGAATTTCTTGTTGATCTTTCATCTGGTCCATGGTAGATATGTACCTACCTCGGAACGGGTTCGTTCGGGCCCGGTGGAGTGGAGAGTTATCGAGAAATTCAGCGGAGTAAAAAGTTCGTAGATCCATGCGATAAATCTAGTTAACCGATCGGCAAGTTTGTTCCCCGGCCAGATAAGAATAAAGTTTCACCGGATATGCCCGGGTCGCCCATTGATTGAGTGTGTGTAGGAGTTCGATTTAGCAGCGTTCGTGTAATCAGCTGCCTAATGAGCCGAGCGGCCAGCTACAGGCTTTACTCCCTCCGTTACCTACCTGTAATAGCGAACCTTATGCCCAAGCCCATGACCCATAAATCACGGTGCGCCCTACGTGTTCGCATACACACAGGGAATCGAAAGGTTCAGTAATTATAGACTAGGTTACATTATTTCTCAGATATGAGGCACAACGGGAACCAGCTCGTGAGTTTCATGGAAGGAAAGATAAAATATAGATTTAATAGGAAAAAGACATAGACAACGCACTAACCTAACGCTAAATCCCAATTCGCTGTGCGATAAAACTGGATTGTTGCAAATGGACGGAGAGGGTAGTTGGTACGTTTAGGAAGACGGTCAAGCCTCAATCCCAAGTCGAAGAATTCGCGCGATTCTAGGTAAAGTAATAGCGAATTACCATTTGTGGCACTTTGGAGAACATGAGTAGGTCATGAGAGGAGAATGGTTGTGGAGAACAAAGTAATGATGATAAAAGGGGAAAATCCTTCGCGGGGGACTTTCATAGCAACGCTGGTGGTGACATTTGTGGGGTCATTCGGAAGAATATAAGAAAGCACGAGTAGAACACAAGAGGAGAATGTTAGGGGAACGAAATGACGACTGTAGGAAATGCTTCGCGAGACCCAAATCGTATATAGTATAGCCTCAAGGATCAGGGCCTCACGTGTTTTACTCGTTATCGCAGCTCGTAGCCCTTTTTGGAGTGTTTTCAATTTTCTTACATTTCCGTGAATGAAATGAATTATGGGCATTAAAGAATTAATGAGTAAATTTAGGTGACATAAAAGTGTCATTGGTTTCACGGTTAAATGCTATTTGGCTGTGGTAGTTCGGTAGATGATCGACGTAAGCTAATAAAATATGAAAATATAATAGACCATTTAATTAAGAAGAGTGTTAAGGGATACTTTTCTATCCCTGGGCCTTAGGGCCACCCGTCGCTGGCGTAGCCTTTGTACTATTTATTGCATCGAACATTAGAGACGTTTTCCTTCAAGAGACGTGCATTGACGAAAAATGGCGTTCGTCTTTCTCTGCCTTCGAATTTTCTNGCGTAGCCTTTGTACTATTTATTGCATCGAACATTAGGGACGTTTTCCTTCAAGAGGCGTGCATTGACGAAAAATGGCGTTCGTCTTTCTCTGCCTTCGAATTTTCTNCAGCTCGTAGCCCTTTTTGGAGTGTTTTCAATTTTCTTACATTTCCGTGAATGAAATGAATTATGGGCATTAAAGAATTAATGAGTAAATTTAGGTGACATAAAAGTGTCATTGGTTTCACGGTTAAATGCTATTTGGCTGTGGTAGTTCGGTAGATGATCGACGTAAGCTAATAAAATATGAAAATATAATAGACCATTTAATTAAGAAGAGTGTTAAGGGATACTTTTCTATCCCTGGGCCTTAGGGCCACCCGTCGCTGGCGTAGCCTTTGTACTATTTATTGCATCGAACATTAGAGACGTTTTCCTTCAAGAGACGTGCATTGACGAAAAATGGCGTTCGTCTTTCTCTGCCTTCGAATTTTCTTACACTCGGTTGGATTCCCTTAAACGGGAAATACGTACATATACATTCGCTTTTGATACTTAGGCGAGCGCACGGAATATAGGTCGCTTATTGAAAGATGCTGGGTACGGGAGGGAAATGACGCAGGAAATTTCCTCGTTATGAGCTATCACTTACTTTCGTTATTGAATTTTCACGACTACTTTGAGGACGTGTCGGTGGTGAGAACGAGCTGAAAAACGCCGATGTCACGGCGACTTTCATACGTGCCATCTTCTTTTTTTTTTCTTATGAATCTACATAGGTATACTAATCTTTGAGCATTTTAGTGGGCCTCATGATTTTAACGTAAAATCCGAAACGTTAAACTCTTTTGATGTTAGCTAACTGATTTGTGTGCAAACTTCATAGATGAAATAGACAAAAACCGAAATTAAGTATAATTTTATTGTCGATAAGCTTGTATATTTAATTATGCAACTGGGTGTTAGTTTTTGATCATCTGAAACTACATGAGGACTAACTGTAAAAACTAATTTTCGATTATGATTATAGGCAATAGATTTATTTCATAGTATATTTTGCATAAATATTTAATGAAACGTTATTAAACATCCTTTTTCTTGAGAATGTTTGAAAAAGGCATTAAATATTCATTACTGACATGTTAATATCGATTTACTATGATTAACAAATTTTTTATATTCAATAAATATATGTATACATATAATATATGACGTAATTAATTTAGTATAATTGATATCTAACTCGTTTTAAATTTTATTCTACATCTTTTTTCTTTTTATTTGCCATTTCCCATAGATAGGAGAGAATAGCTGCCGGAGAATCTCATCTCGACGATTTTTTCTTTTAAACCTGATTTTCATTCAGCAAGTCCCCACTGCGAAAGCTCGGTCGTACCATAGATCCTCGATTCTTTAGCTCGGGGTCCTTCTAAAGGCAATTTCTCGAATAAATCATCCGATAGGAATTTTGATTTTTTCGATTATGATCAGTTGGATTTTCTTCCAATCAAGTTGCAAATTGCAGCTTACACCCGAAATGAAGTTTTCGATAGAGCAGGATAAAATTCACGTTAAAACATAGTCATAGTACATTCTAAGAAACGTTGATATATATATTATGAATAATTAGAAAGTAGTTTTATTTAATTTGATCATATGACCACCGAGTATATTTGCGAAGAAGGGAGGGAAGAAGAGATACTGCAAAATCGCTTGGTTATTATAATATTTATATAATAATTGTAATTAGTAAAAGAGTAAATATATGGAATACTCCAATGTCCCTCGTTGCACGATCGATCGTCTTCAAAATAATCGTCGGAATTTGAAGCGGTCGTAAAAAAAAGGAAGAGAGTAGTTTCGTACAAAATCGATGTTAGCCTACTTGCGTAAGCGTTTTAGCGGGAAGAATTTTTTTAAAGCGAACCGATAACCTCGTGCGACGCTTGAAGAGTGACGGGAGTGACACACATACACACGCACACATAGATGGGATTCCGGGAATACCGAGAATAACGTTCAAGGGAGCAATAAAGAGATAATGCCGAGCTTTCAGAAACGAAGAGAACGTCCCGTGCGCCGGTAAGTTCTTAACGGGACGTTCCGACGTCCTGAGAACGTTCTATCCTCGAACGAGGCAATTACAGGCCGTGGTTTACCGGTCGCGTTTACACCCGTGGCTTCCTACCTTTGGTATAGGCTAAGCCGTGCGATCGTAAACTTAGCTGACGGGGTCCAACCTCTTCGGCAGTGCTGTTCGGGATATCGAACAGCTACCTGGGAACTGTAGCTGCACCGAGTCCCGTGTCGTGAAACCTGACCTCTTTAAGGTAGTCGTTGTCTAACACAAACCTATTAAAAATTGCGGTGCTTTGGAATGTCCACGGAGTAAAATGACCAACCCAATGAATGGACACTTAAGGAAATTTCCGTATATAACTGTCGTGTACTTAAAGTCTACACTACCTTCCGAGACGATTGGGTACGAACTGTCGTCCTTAACGAAGGTTCGACGTCAATCTTTAAAAGCAGAAAATTCCCATAAGTGGGGACGCTGCCAAACACAGTGTCTTACGCCCTCGAGAACGAAGAGAAAGTTGCCTGCAAAACAGATGTTTTATTGCATCTATTTACATTTATGTTAGACTCTTCGTCTCGAGGACTACACAAAAGTTTGACTTGACGTACGAGAAAATTCTTAATCGTCATATAAATAGTCCAGCAAATTGTTTGAAATTTTGTAGAGATTTTAAGCTTGACATCATCGTCCTACGATGATTTATTGCGGAGTAATCATCTTTCAAATTTTGCCAATTTTCGATACTTTCGTGATGCTATAAGTTTTCTGAATAGTATATAAATATTTGATGAGTTAGCAATCTAATCATTAATTATAAACAATTATATTATTTTCTTGACACCAATTATAATTATTACAGAATGTTTCTCCCATCAGTAATCATTGAAAAAACAGATCTCAGGATATAAAAAAACTCGAAAGAATTTGTAATATTTAGAAAAGAAAAAAGCATTTGTAAATGTAATTACTTACGCACTTAAAGCTTCTTAAGATTAAGCATGAATTTATAATATATTAGTGTAAATTAGTTGAATTTTCAATTCTTTCATATTTTACACGTTTAATTACTTCGTTACTACCAGTAATATAAAAATAAAGGTCAGTGTAAATGACTTGATTCGTCGATCCTTTAAATATTGTACATTTTTCAACGTTACTTAAATATTACATACATAAATGTACATTAGAGATGCATGTGTTTTGTTGGAGTGTATAGGTATTACTCGAAATCTTAATGAAATTTTAATGTTTTTCATGAATATCGGAACGTGTAAAAAGTTTTCAAATATCTTAATTACAGATTTCATATTTCCATGTAAAATAAAAAGTCCTTCGTTAAATGTCTGTGAAGATCGAAAGTTCGTCGAATTTATTTAGCACAGCCTGTAATTAATAAATTGCTAACTTAAGTAGTACTTTAAGTCTTCTACTTCCTAATTTAAAAACAGTCTTTTTCCCTTGCTTGGTGAAGTTTATTAATGATCGAAGGGTGAATTTAACTTGGTAAAGATAAAGATTAATCACCTCGTTTGACCGGTTCATCAACTGTCAAGCATATTACAGTAAACTCTGCCTATTATTTAACATTAACATCTCAATTAACCAAAAATCGAGATTAGAAAGTAATTAAGATCCTTCAAATTGAGTTCCTTGCTTACCTCGTGGCTTTACACATGCAACGTAATAATTAATCTCTGTAACAGAGTTAAACTGCATCGAGCAGTCTTCACAGTTAAAAACTTCAACTAAAGTTTCATGTAAATTTGTAAGATAGATGAATTATTTCGCTTAAAAAAAAATACCTCGACCAGAAAGCTTAAATTAAAATATACACAAATTAAACAAATAGTTTATTGATGTATTTACTGCAATGATTTCTTCTTTGACTGAAGATTTTAATTGTCTTACAGGATGGGAAACAGTACTGAATTGAAGTTGAAAATTGGAATTTAATTTTAATTCCGTATAGTAATAGCGGTGGTTTTATTTGTTTTTTCCAGCAAATGCGAAACCGTTGACTTTCGATGAAGTGTACAATCAAAGTAGTCCGACCAACTGCACGGTGTACTGCGGCGGGCTGACCAATGGTTTAACAGAAGAGCTAATGCAGAAAACATTCTCGCCTTTTGGATCCATCCAGGAGATTCGTGTATTCAAAGACAAGGGTTACGCTTTTATCAGGTAAATTAATTATCATTATTATTATTATTACTCTCCTTCTTCTTCATCTTTCTCTTCTATGTAGAATAAGTTAGATTTAAAGAAAACAAAATTTCAAAATCCTATTCCAATAAAATTTGCAAATTTTAAGGATTTTCATTTAGTATAAAATACATTATACATGTAGGGTGCCTTATAATTCTCTCCACTAGTGAACAACGGTCGTGTTACCAATATTTAATTAATAACCTACTACGTCCGTCAACAGCTAATGAGACTGACCGCTTTAACTTTTGCAACATCAAGTAGTTAACTCCTCGACCAACGAATTTCGAAATTGAGAAGTCCTCCATTCCTGAACTATCCCATACGTAGATGCAATCAAAAACAAATATTTCAATAAAAAAAGGTGAACTCTGCAGAATAAAAGTTCACGTGATGATTAGTTGAAAAATCCCCGTCTAACACGAATCGTAGAATTTCTATTATCGAAGATATATAATCTCCTCGCGACGAAAGTTCAGCCGGTTTGACGCCGGTTCTGGAGAATTACCGGACCGCGGGGCGGACTTCCGGGGAAAGTTATTAATTTCAAAAGTTTCCGTCGCCTAAGTATAACCGCGGCGGAGCTCGACGCGGCGATCCCTCGATTTCTTGACGTCCCAGAAGATCTCTCGCCGCGTCGCATTGTTGTTGAAATACCGTTCTGATACACGTCACGTGTAATATCTCGCGGAGACGTCGCGGTAACGGGGAGTCCCCGAGGTGAAGCCGAGGTGGCACCGCGAGGCAGTCAAAGATCATCGCGACACGATAGGAAAGAAGAAAGCGAGCAAAACGGGCGGAGTTAAGCTGATCGATAGAAAAAGTTCTCACGTACTACCAGCACCAGCGCCGGGCGACCGCGGTGCCGCAGAGTGCTGGCAAGTTTCGGAGAATGAATTCTTCACACTTTAGCCGGATTTCCTTTCGCCGGGCGAGAACTTCTCCAGCCGACCGGTCTAATTGGACGATATTGCATTAGGGACGTTTTACGCCTCTAATAAAGTCGTAAAAGGTGCGAGAAGTACAGCGGCCGAGTTGTTTCCGACCGAGAAATCATTCCTTTTATACCGTTCCTTTATGTTATATTTTTTACGACCACGACTTTACATGATAAGCAGGAAAATAAATTATTTAGTACACCTTACACTTTCAACAACGCCATTTAATAAATTCCGACAGCTCTGCCCGCATAGACAGACATATATGATATTATTCATAAAAGACCCTCTTTAATTAATCAGTCTGTTTATTATTATATGCATATAAGAATTATGATGTGATATAATTTAATATTATTGCAATTTGAATAGTGAGACAATCCTAACAAGAAAATTCCTTTCCCTTGGCTCATCTTTATCGATTTTTCGTTTTTTTTTTTATATCAGCGATACATATGGTGCATGCACACTTTTCTAGAATAAAGCCATCTCATTCATTTCGATTGTCTTCGAGTTTACCTCCTTTAGTTGAACCTTCAAATAGAACTGATGACAAATCATTAAAATTCTACCAGTCATCACAGAGTCCAACATGCAATTCAATTAATTCTCTTCTTAATGCAGTCGTCGAAACTATCGGCTGGTACCAGCGAGGCGACTCCCTCTGCCAAATTTCGGTTGGCAAAATGTCTTGAAATCGTAAAAAGAAAAAGATCAGCGAAGAAGACCGTAGAAGTAGACAGAGAGAGAGAGAGAGGAGAGAAAGAGAGAGAGAGAGAGTTTGTTCGATCGAAAGCGCTGACAGCATCGTGNCTTTTTATATCAGCGTTACATATGATGCATGCACACTTTTCTAGAATAAAGCCATCTCATTCATTTCGATTGTCTTCGAGTTTACCTCCTTTAGTTGAACCTTCAAATAGAACTGATGACAAATCATTAAAATTCTACCAGTCATCACAGAGTCCAACATGCAATTCAATTAATTCTCTTCTTAATGCAGTCGTCGAAACTATCGGCTGGTACCAGCGAGGCGACTCCCTCTGCCAAATTTCGGTTGGCAAAATGTCTTGAAATCGTAAAAAGAAAAAGATCAGCGAAGAAGACCGTAGAAGTAGACAGAGAGAGAGAGAGAGTTTGTTCGATCGAAAGCGCTGACAGCATCGTGACATTCCTAAACCGAGCTTTTGGCATCTGACAGCAGGGAACGGGAGGCGATGATGCTGTTCTCAAAATTGATAGTTGATTTCAGAACGCGGCGTGGAAATCAGCCGCCTGTTCGGTCGTACCTTTACAAATGGCTCGCTGTATCCCGGACTCGCCTCACATATACATAAAAAATATAATACGTTCTCTCTTTCGGTGTGCGGCCGCCAGTTGGATTTCCATTTTCTATGTATACGCGCGAGGTGGGTCCGGAATCCCTTGAGTCGCCCGTACGTCGATACGAACGACGTCGAGGGGCGGCATGGTTAGAAGGAAAATAACCATGACTCTGCGATTTGAGGGTGAACGCACTATCGAGAACCCATCTCGTTTGCTACGAGACAAATGCCCCGCGTTTAGATAAAGAGATATCGTCCACTGTTTCACACGTCATTTGTTTCAATTCGCGTAACGCCGCGTGCTAATAAAATTATTTATCGTACCATTTCACTTCTGATCGATAGCGACAGTTCTACTTGAGAATCGAACCTCGTTTAGCATCGTATTAGTGTCTTATAGAAAACATTGAAGGTTTTTACATGATTGTTCATTGTCAAGAATAGAATCTCAGCTGGAAGACGAAATCAGACGACATTATTTACTTATATTATATTGCCTCTGTCTCTTATGTAATTTCTATTATAACAAATATGCTACTAAGACGTGAAGAGGAGAAGCAACAGACTAAGAAATATATTTTCCTTATACTTTCTACTCACGATTAATGGTAGTAGACCTACTCTCGTTCATCGGTCGCGATATTCGTTATTTCCTGACACGTACATAAATACACACATGTACGATTGCATAAGGTACAATACGTGTTCCAATAATTGAATTCCATTGTCAGGAGGAATAAGGGCTATCGAATAACTCGGGTGACTCCGAAGAATCGGTTCTGATTCACAGAGTAATGCTTTCGCAGCCATATCATTCCCCTGATTGCCTCCGCTAATCATATTTACCGTCTTGCTCGCCTTTCCATTCGGTATACTTACTCCCCCGCGTGAAATACATCCATCGCACGCACGTAGCCCTCGTAGTCAATCAAACTTAGGGCGATAGACAATAACCACCTACGTCGTTATAATTAATCACTATTAGGATTGTAATGAAAATAAGAAATATATTAAGTAGATTTATTATACGTATGTGTAATTATAAATCATGGGTCTGATGAAAAGAGCAGAATTCCAGAGCTGCAATTCTCAAGACAAAGAAGTCACGTCCATGACTTATACACGCTGAGTCATTATAGACTGAGAGGTCTCAGACAGTGGCAAGTCTTATGAGAATCCACAAGACTCACAGAACCAGTTAGACACACAAAAGTCTACGAGACTTATAAGATCTCATGAGAAGCATAAGAGCCCATAGGACCCATAAGACTTTGTAAGACTCATAAAGGCCCATGAGAATTAAAACTGCCCGTAAGACCCATAGGTCTACTTCATGCAGTATCCTGCAGGTCTGTATGTCACCTCGAAGCATTCGTTTCCGTACTGACTACAGAAGAATGTGCGGAAGGAAGTGCAATTAGACGGAAGACGTCTGAACGACGGACATTGTCCACGGGTGGCGGAACTGCCCCGGACAGGCCGAATGCAGTAACAGGGGTTGCTGCCGGGCATAGGTTGGATAAGGAGAAAGAGGGACGACGCTGAATAGCACACAATGCGCGCGAAAAACGTCGCGTCAGGTTGAACCGATAGTTAAAAGAACGAAAAACGAGTCTCCCGTACCCTTACTCCTCGTTTTCAACTTATCCCGCTTTGCTAGTTAGTTTCGACAACGAGATACACGCGAATAACGTACACGATAAGAGATATGACGTGAGTACTGACAATTTTTCGGAAATGAAACCATTCTTTTGGTTTCGTCAGTATTTAATTAGTTGCATTCAATTTTTGGGAACGATAGTCCCACCTATCAATGTGATGTTTGAGAAGTTGATTCTAAAGAGTTGATCTTAAAGAAATTAAAAATTAATGACATCCGTTCTTTCGTCTAAAATAAGGAAGAAATTCGATACATTATCAAGTTTTATTATTACGAAGAATTCATAGAAAATGGTTAATTGTTTATTTCAAATCTTATTTATTTCATTCGTATATTAATAATGAGAAGAGTTAAATTTATCTAAGCCGAGTTTGACGACCTCACACCTCTTCTGCCGACGACTGGAGGAGAGACGAAGAAAATGATGGGAAGAAGTGAGAGATATATTTTTCTGTGAAAAGAAAGACCCTTATCTACTGGTGATTATTATCGAGCTTTAGGAGTGGGACGGAGGCGACGGTGGGAAAGGGGTTTAGTTGCTGACGATGACCATCCCTCGCACTCGTGGACAGTAGAATGAACTTCTGAAGAGAGGCTCCTATTGTCCCAAGTTCCGAGGTCGAGGATGTTAAAAGTGACCTAATCCCTCGATGATTTTTCGTCGGGTCCTTCTCTCGTTCAGAAAGCCGGGTGTCGTGTTCATCAGTCGATGATCGAACCCTCGTGAGACACTCGACCGGCGAAAATTGATCGAATTTTGTTGGCGGACGTGACCGGAATTGACAGACGATAGCTGATATACGTTTTAAAGTAACCGAACACCGGGGCTACGAGGATCGAAAGTGCCTCGTTCGAATACATTCAATTTTTCTACGCGATATTAATCCGTATTGGCTTATATTTTGTATCACTGATCGTGTTTCAGTTTTATATCGATAGACCGAGGATTTTATCCATTCGTGGGAAAATTAGACGGGCAGAAAATATAAAAAAACGCGTGTGACGTGGAAAAGTGTAACGTGCAACGTGTCATAAAACTGAACATGAAATGGATCATTGTCATTATTTTTAAAGCGTAAAACAGTTCTCAATTTCATTTTTTAAATTGACAAACGTTGCGGGAGAGGAGAGTGTACGTGAAAAGTCGTTGAAACAGTATGTCTTTATGAGATAAAAGCGTCGCGGCTGGAAATCAGAATCCAATCTTCTTTTGATAAGCGACAAAGTTTACATTTGCTTATAAAATAATTCGAAAAGGACTGGGCGCAGGTGAATGAAATAATTTTTCAATCAGCCACCGTTTCAGTACAAAGAGTTTCATTTAAATCCGAGCCAGGGCATCCGCGACGCACGAGGAACAAAGCTCAAAAGATGTTCCGCGAATGAAATTATAAAATAATAGCAACGTAATAACGTCTTACACATCGCCGGCATACAATTTTTATTGTTGTTTTCCTGAGAGAATCGGAAATACTGTCGCACAGATTCAATTTATATTCACTTGGATACGTCCGAATGGTACGTTCGTTCACGTAAGAGATTTCACGGAATATGATTAAAATAACATAGATAAAATGATGAATTGTAAATAATCGTTCTCTGACGCATGAAGTAACTAAACGCTTGAGGCTATTCATTTCAAGCTCCTAACAGAATGTTCGGGGAAAAAGAATTCTCGAAAAGCATTTATTTTCTCCTACCATTTACATTCGATAAAAAATACATTTTCTATCTTAGTCGAAGGGAATATTCAGATGGTAAATATCGATTTCAATCAATCTCACGATGCACTAAAACTTACATTTGACTTTGAAGTTCAAAGACAATTCTGTGGTAATTTCTTCTTCAGAAACTTTAATCGATTCGAAAATGACTGCCATGACCGAACATTTCTTTACACTCTGTACAATATTTAGGAGATGCTCGAAAAGGGGGGTAGACGCGAAGGGTGCGTCGGTTAACTCGTTATCGGGGAGACTGATAATATCAAGGGGGGAGGGGAGCCAGGATGTTTGTTCACATGCTCGATATAGACTTTGAACGCTCTCCAAACTGTGTGAAATTCAAAGTGGCGAGTCCGGGTTATGTATGTATGTGGAACTACGATTTAACGTGGAATCTCTGGATCCATGGAACGGGGTAATCTAGAATCGGCGGGGATTCACAATTATCGTGCTTATTCGTGTGCATTCGGGGGCAACTCGCATAGATTAAACTGCAGGAATCGCTGAGCCCGCTAGTCGCTGCCCGTTTCGTTAAACCTACGATAATAAGGTCCCGTGTAACTGGCGGGGGAAAAAGAGTTAAGTATCGTTGGATTCACGATATTTTTCTTACCGACTAAAATCATTCCCGATGCACTTACCACGCAGATGTGCAAGAATTAATCATACATGTAATAATGTACTATTTTCAATAAAAAAGTACGTTAATAATATATAGATCTATTATATAATTAATAATGCAATAATTTCTTTTTTGAATAAATATATTTTAGTAATATATCTATTATGTAATTATGAAATTTAGGAAACATTTGTCTGTTGTCTCTGTTCTACAAAATTTCATTCAGTTTCCATCAGTTCATAACAGATTGACATTTAAGCACCTAAACTTGAAACTTTGTCAATAAATTCACAGAACTTTCTTTCACTGAATACAAGGGAACATTTTTGTATTCTCTTCATATTCTCTGAGCATAATTGACCGTCAGTGAATTTGTTCGACCAAAAGATCGTTATATGTTAGTCAACTTAACGTTGAGTTGGAAGCTAATCTGAGATTCGTGTCCGGTTCTGTATTTCAGGTTTTCTACTAAAGAATCGGCGACGCACGCTATTGTGGCGGTACACAACACCGACATCAATGGTCAAACGGTGAAATGCAGCTGGGGCAAGGAGAGCGGAGACCCGAACAATGCTCAACAAACGGGACAGGTAAACGTTCAACCTTTTATTGACCACTCGTCGAACCGATGAAATTCGCGACACGATTTCCCAGACAAAATTCGAAACGACACTTCAGATAGAATACCAAATAAAACCTGGACCTTCTTCAACCTTTTTAGTCAGGAATATGAAAATCGTATGTCTTCCATTTTCTCAATCGGAAATACGAAGATCATATAATAATCCACGATAATATGAAAGAAAAATTGTAATTACAATGATAATATGAAATATATATTATAAAAATATGTCTGTACTGGGCAAATAAATACTTAGTTACTTAGATTATACATCAAATAATAGATAGTCCTTTGATTTTAGTTTTCAGTATAGAAATTGCATAAGACGCTGTAAATTACCGAGAATAAATCATGAACAGATTCTGTGATTAGCTATTAGGAAAAGGAAATGGAGTATTCGATCGTCAAGTCAGCATTTGCTGTACGTCAAGTTAGTAGGGTAAGAAAATAAAAACGTAAGCTAGGAAAGAGAAGGAGTTGGGACGTAGGGGGCGTTTAGGACGGTGGACGAGGTTCCGGTCTATTCACGGGTCTTACTCTAAAGTGTGTCTGCCGGGTCTCTTAGCAATTAGCGCCGGTAGAACGAGTAAGTACGTCCGATCTGGGAATGGTAGAGCTCGGAGTACGTCCTCTTCTCCCTTAGTACTTCCGTCCATCCATCCACTGTTACTCGGCCCGTGACATCGCTCTAATTGATCCCTATTCCCATAACGCGCTTCTCTCGCGAGTACTAGAATATCGCATTACTACGTACCTCATCACCCGACCCGGCCTCTCACGCCCGACGCAGTTTTGCTGCTTCCGTCTTTGAAAAATATTTTTTGGAGCACCTTAAGAAGTATACTATTTAATGTCCTCGACTGAGGATGATAGCAACGAGGACGGATTTAAATAGTCAGCCACTGCTCTCATCTCCAATCTTCAAATTATCTCACAATTACGTAAAATTTTCTATTAAACCTATGAATATAATAAATATATGATATAATGGTAGAAATGATAAACATATAAAATACAAGTCTTTATATGTGCACCAATTTCTATCTCATTTCTAACATGCATATTTCTATCTCCTCCCAATATTCCTAACATCCTTCAGATGGGAAATTCGTCCGACTGAAAATTTGTGAAACTGGATTTCGATATTCAGGGAGTTAGCACAGAAACGAATGAGACAATGAAAAGACATTAGTAGAATTTTTAAACCCATCAATTCTTAACCCTGGTCGGCGAAAATTTGCCAAGAATAAAATTCAAGAGAGAGCCCCTCGGTCTGTTTCATTGATCTTTCATGGTTATTCTTCCAGGCGTTATCGTCGGCGACGTACCCATACTACGCGGCGGCAGCTGCTGCCGCCGCGGCGGCGGCGGGCGTCGCGGGCGTCGGAGGCGTCGGTAGCGTCGGCGGTGCCGGACAGCTGGGATACTGGTACCCGCCCCAGTCTTACCCAACGACAGCGACGCAGATGCAGGCTGGCGGTTTCCTGCAGGGGATGCAGGGCTACACTTATGGCCAATTCGCCGGGTATCAACAGGCCCAATACATGGGGTAAGCTTCCTATATCCCTGCCCTATCTATATACATATAGAAACTAATTCCTCTATGCAGAATAGAAATCTTCTATGTACAGAAACTAATTCCTCTACGTGACATAGAAACCTTCTACACAATTTCTATTGTTTTATTATAAAAAATTAACAAAATGACTAAAGTATGATGAACATTGAACTTTAAAAAAATTTTTCATCAGCTACAACTTGCAAAATAAAATTGTTAATTAAATTCAATTAGAACCGACGTCAAAATTCATTTTCAGTGTTAGACTTGAGCTTAATTTCTTGTACCAGCAAAACATGTTTAAGAATGCATAAAGTTGTTGATTGAATTCGATTGAGAGTCGATGTTAAAATTGGTTTTTATCAGTAAAATTGAGATTAATTTCATGTAGCGACAAAACATGTTTAAGAATGCATAAAATTAGAATTAGCACGAATTAATTAATCATACAAATAAGAGCGGTTTTACTCGTAATGAATAGGATTAAAGTGTCATTAATAACATGACGTCTCTTCTTACAAGGAATATGTTCCGAAATTGCATTAGGTGATTTAAATACGAATAATTGTCTCACCTTTCTTCGGAGCTCCATTGTTTTCCTAATGAAATTACTGATAATTAATTATCCTATCCTCGATTAAAACGATGTAATGTAAACAATGGTCACTAACGAATAATTGAAATCTGCACAATTAATCCAATACAATTTAATAAGCTTATATCGCAAACATGTATTCTATTAATATTGTTATCTAATAGTGTTTCTATTGATATTATGAACCGTTTATATTGATTACAAAACCTTTATTATAATATTATAGTACAAACCTAACATTATAATATCATATAAAAATTAAATAAAACAATATTCTAGAAGAAGCATTGCACAATAAATAAACAAAACAACGATATTAAGAAAACTGCTTAATCTATCTCTGCCTCGTCATTGATCTTACTAAATTAGACGGAATAGCTGACACAAAGAAAGCTGACAATCAGTAGGTCAAGTCAGTTCTTACGACGCGACGCTCCTAAAGGAAGCGATGGCTGAACTTAATACTCGTCGCCTAATGTCCCAACGACACAATGCTCTGTCAATGAACGATGAAAACTGCACATTAGCATACACTACGTTGAACCCATTCTAAAATAATCAACATGAATAATACCAAAACGCGTACACTGCGAAAACAGTGTAAAATTCTACGTGAAACAATAGTTATTATTAGATCACGGATTTTATATTTAAATGTTAAATAACAGTTCTACTCTTACTATTAATATTAAATATAATTCATAATCAGAATAAACTAGAATTTAGATAATATTAATTAGTATTACTTTTATTATTGCATACATTATATATATAACAATATAGTTAATAAAGGTTTGACAATTATAAACGCGATTACTAATATTAACAATATTAATTACGATAAATAATATCGATATAAATAAATAAAAGCATTAATAGTATATTTTCAACGACTTGGAGGCTTCTGTCTGATCTATCGCAAGCATCTCGTCGAATATATGAGGAGTATTATAGATTTCGCAAGTACAGGGCGATTATATCGAGAAAGTCTGACAATAAAACGGTGAATAAATTTAATTGAAAATTTGACGATGCCGTAAAACGGTAAAACGCTGCTTGGCTTTAAACTGTAACCTGCCGGTGTGTACGTGTGGAGCACAAAAGAGATCGCAACTTTTAAGGATCACATAGTATAAAGGCCGGGGTAATTTCTGGGATAGAATATCTTTCGACGCTTTTACGATCTATGAAATGACGCCCTTAAAGTGGGTATCCGAATGCTCGTGGATTATTCTCGGGGAACTGTAAAGCAGAAATGGTACACGTTCGAAATAAACTGAAGCTCTCAATTGCGAACGTTCCACGCTGAAGGGCTGCTACTGTCGTTCCGCTCAACCTACAGGGTTCGAATGGTGAAAACGCGCTACAAGGACGCCAGAGATGCTCATATCAGTTCCTAAATGTGTCTCAATATTTATACTTCATATATNATACTGTCGTTCCGCTCAACCTACAGGGTTCGAATGGTGAAAACGCGTTACAAGGACGCCAGAGATGCTCATATCAGTTCCTAAATGTGTCTCAATATTTATACTTCATATATGCATCGAACTGGAATAATGCTCGATATACATAATGTATGATATGTATAAATAATTAGAAAAAATCTAACAATTCGAGAATATAAAATAATACGACAATTGGAGGGCATAAAATAATACAATAATTGTATTATTGAGCTCACGAAGCACTAGTTAAGACATCGTTTATGCTAGTAACTGTGGATGTTTACAGATTTATACAAATTCTCAATAATCTGAAGGAATACAGCGTTCAGTAATGAAAACCTCCAAAGTAAACTAGAACTTAGATAAATATTTATTGAATTTCGTTTCTTCAATTTTGTTAAAAAATGGGAATTTGCATGAACAGCTGTTTAGTTATTAGCATAGACTTGTTAGTCTCCGGTGTTTCGTGAACATAGTAATGCAATTATTGTTGATTTTATATCTATAGCGTCGGAAGTTATGTCGTATACCGAGCAAAATTACTCACGTCCAAACAGAACGTATTCTGAATTGGACTTATTGCAAGACAGACGTATAGCGAGGTTTCATTGTATATGTATTACATATTTTATATCCTCTTAGTATCTACTAATGGCAGAACAGTCTAAACTATTTATATTCTGGGGTTCACCCTGTCTAAATTATTTGTGAGTCTCGTTTGTTTAAAAATGAAGAGGGGAATCGATTGCGATTGCAGAATGGGAATGGGCGTCCACGCAGCTGGGACGGCGGCAGGCTGGGGCCAGGGGTTGCCCGGAGGACCGCAGTTACCGCCGCACCACGCCACGACGGTCACGGCGCCCCCAGGGGTGCAAACCGCGCCACCACCACCACCGCCCCCGGCGCAAATGATGGCCTACCCGATGCAACAGTTCCAGGTAGACATTACTTCCAATTCTGTTTCCCCTGTTTCCACCTGTACGTGTATCACCCGTTGTGTTCGATGTGCATACAGCCGTGAGGCGTGAAATCTGGAGCGTGATAATTTTAAAGACGAAACCCATAAAACCTTTTAGGCTTACAAATATTATTATAAGAGGGTGAGTCGAAAATTATTGTCGTCGAAGATGTGAAAAAAGAAATAGGTTTCTCATACTCGAAGCTAAGGAAGAATGTTTCTTTAACTCGCAAACAATCCACGCTGCACTGTTGCTCAGCGCAAAACACTCACAATCAAACACAACACACAAAAGACAAAAGACAGCAAACACTGAGAACGAATGGGAAGTTATGTTAAACAAAATGATAGTGTATAAACGCGTCAGGATTAAAAATAAATATACTAACAATTGAGCTATTTATTTTGAAAGTGACCTAATAAGTCCGTTTTCGAAAAAATCAAGTTAGCTATTTTAATATTTACATTTCTACGTTATTCATTCAAATTCTTCATATCGTCTGCTATTTGGGTCCAACCAAGAAAGTGTCAATTGCCTGGCCACCATGGAGCTGATGTTTAAAAAATGGGGTTTAGAAATCGTAGAAGTCATTATAACAAGGCGGCATTTAAGAAGCAGTAGTCTATGACGTACAGAGGCATATTGTCCATGCAAGAATGCAACACCCTTGAATAGAACCCTTTGCGAAGTGCAAATGATTTGTGACTCACCCTAATCTATAAATATCTCTTATCTAATCGAGTAAACTCCGGACTTGTAATTGATAAATGTCGTCTTAAAAATTAAAACGTTCCAAATTTTCGAGAAACAGTGCATATGCTCTTGTCTCGCTGTACATTTTGTTTGCACTGTCATTTTCTTTGGTTGGAAAATTCATTCATTGAAAGATCACGCAAGCATGCATTGCAATGTCTCATTTTTTATAATCGTTTTATTTACGTATTTGAAAACTCGTTTAGGGAAAAAATCAATCGGTTTTAATATCATTTCCATTTTCTATTAAGTCGACAAGGGAAATCGTCGATAAGCTTAATAAAATGTTTATCAAATAATTAGAGGAGTCATAGTAGTACATGTTTTACCGTAAGGATAATTTGACGATAACACGAATTTGAATATCATGCATGCTTCGTAATTGATCATTATTAGATTTGCAAGTAGACGGATTTTTATGCATTTATGAAAGATATAAATCTGCTGAATTGTGAACAGTGCACCTAGGATACTAACTAGAAACTAATGCAAATAAACTGAATGTTATGACGTTTAATTAAAAAATGGAAACCATATCTAAATTTCGTTCTCGTAAATATTTTATTTTGCATAAAAAAGACTACAACCAAAATCTAATAATGATATCATAAAATCGACATAATTTCCCAAATAAATAGATCAGTTCATAGACTGATTATTACTACTCGTGTCAATTAATATGCTTTTTATTTCATATTAATTTAAGGACTTATTTTTTTTTNTTGTCCATGCAAGAATGCAACACCCTTGAATAGAACCCTTTGCGAAGTGCAAATGATTTGTGACTCACCCTAATCTATAAATATCTCTTATCTAATCGAGTAAACTCCGGACTTGTAATTGATAAATGTCGTCTTAAAAATTAAAACGTTCCAAATTTTCGAGAAACAGTGCATATGCTCTTGTCTCGCTGTACATTTTGTTTGCACTGTCATTTTCTTTGGTTGGAAAATTCATTCATTGAAAGATCACGCAAGCATGCATTGCAATGTCTCATTTTTTATAATCGTTTTATTTACGTATTTGAAAACTCGTTTAGGGAAAAAATCAATCGGTTTTAATATCATTTCCATTTTCTATTAAGTCGACAAGGGAAATCGTCGATAAGCTTAATAAAATGTTTATCAAATAATTAGAGGAGTCATAGTAGTACATGTTTTACCGTAAGGATAATTTGACGATAACACGAATTTGAATATCATGCATGCTTCGTAATTGATCATTATTAGATTTGCAAGTAGACGGATTTTTATGCATTTATGAAAGATATAAATCTGCTGAATTGTGAACAGTGCACCTAGGATACTAACTAGAAACTAATGCAAATAAACTGAATGTTATGACGTTTAATTAAAAAATGGAAACCATATCTAAATTTCGTTCTCGTAAATATTTTATTTTGCATAAAAAAGACTACAACCAAAATCTAATAATGATATCATAAAATCGACATAATTTCCCAAATAAATAGATCAGTTCATAGACTGATTATTACTACTCGTGTCAATTAATATGCTTTTTATTTCATATTAATTTAAGGACTTATTTTTTTTTATAAAGTTTATCTCATTGCTCGAATGAATACGGTGAATGGCATGTCGATAGCTTCATGTAAATACAAACTCTCTCCGCCTATTCTTATTCACCCTCTGCTCCATCGATCGTATTTCATTCATGAAAAAAATTTGCTAAAAGTCTGTAGATTCGTCATCTAGTAAATACATCAATACCTGTTCACATCACAATTTCTACTCACTCTCTCTTTATTTTAAATTATTTTATATCAAATTATATCATACATATGTCATTTCATATTATGTTATATGTAATCTTAAGCCAGTGAGTAGAAATTGTAACAGCAACAGTTATTGGGTACTCACTATACTAGCGTTAATTATGCATGTAACATCATAACTGCATAACCATTGAGCATGCTGGATAAATACTGATAGGAATAAACAAAAGCTGAAAGTCACGCTTGTTAAACTTTATTTGTTTAAAATCGAGTATCTCAAAACATAAAAAATCTGGTAAAATATGAACAGGCAATAACAGGATTATTTTATTAAGTACATATATAAACTATTTTAATAATTGAATATGTGACGCTATAGGACCTTTTGAATATTAACATATTTTAACGATTGAATAATAATTCATGAACAAAAAGTGAAAATATGTATAATTGGTTTCACTATTTTCCATATACTTTGCATATGTCGTAGATATATTTCGCAAATATTTAGCACATATTTTGTATATATCTGCATATTTTTGGATAAAGATCCGTTGTCTATTGATTAAATTGCAAACGATCTTGTGTTTCATCCTACTTGAATTACTGGTTAGCGACTGGCTAAAAGAGATACTCGGTGCGTCACTCTAGGAATTATTTTTATTTACATATTTCGATTCGCAGGCACAGTGATCGCTACCACTATCATCGCACGGCCTGGCTTATCCTTACTTTCAAATATCACTTTGCATCAAGGAAACTGCATCTACGACCTGGCTCAACCTCTTATCCGACCAGAAAAATATCGTTGGAGAACGTGTTTGTAAAATGGGTACCGTCGTCGTTTTGTACGAAATAGCAAGAATTGAAAGGAAGAGACCGAAGGGACTAGAAAGCAAGGAAAAAGGGAATGAAAGTTTTTATCGTACCGAGCGCCGCCGCTATTATAAAAATCCGAATATAATAATAGTAATAATAATAATATAACAATAATAAAAACAATAATAATAATAATTCATGGAAAGAACAGTTAAATACCGCTGTAAATAATTAAAATAATTAAAACAGAAAATAGTAATGAAAGAAACGATTACACTACACCCTGACATATTCATCCGAGCCTCTGAGGAATTAATGTCCATAATTAATAGCCGAGAAACACGATTCGTTTTACGCCTCTTCTGTTAAATACTTTGTCATTGTTATACTACATTTAATTTGAGGTTGAGTCATGGTAAAGGTAGATTCAGATCGACCAGTCTTCTCGTGTGGTGGATATGTGAAAGACTTAGAGAGAAAGGGAGAGAAAGAAAAGGATTGCAGATAGATTAATAAATGTTAACTGAATTGGCGAACATCCGTTCATTTTTTACTCTTTTGTTGGAATTTTATTAATGGAATGAATACGGAGTTTGAATTAACGATTAAATTTTTATTTTTAATTAAATAATCCTCCAGCCATCGGTTTAGAGAAAATGATTTATATGGGAGATAATACTTAATCGCGTTAATACAGAAACGAAAAAATCTGCAACCCTGAGGAGAGTGCAATAATTTTTTTAGAATTAATGGAACAGATTGGAAGTGAGTGGAGGAGTGTTGATGTGAATCGTGTAATGAGAAATTATCGAGAGAATATTTCTATTAAGGTAAATGTCCCAATTTCTACTCAGCTAAGCGTGACTTCACTGACAACCAGAAAAATAACGTATAAATAAAAATTTACAATAAAAAGGACTTTCGCATGGGGATTTTAATACATATGTAATAATACATTCGTATTTATCAAGTAACAAATCATTTACAATCAACTTTGTCAATCAAAACTACAGGCAGTTTCTAATTCTTAAAATCGCGGAAACCTAAATTTTATTTATTAAAATTGCAGAAACATAACTGCGCTCAATTATGTTCTAACAGTTTTTAGAGAGATACTAAAGAAGAGTGACACTAATGCTCTATAATCAATGGGACTTTTAGCTAATTTGGTACATCTTTGGTGTTTGATAGAGTTTATCCAGTTCTTGGATGATCACTCAAAAATACAAATATTTCACTTCTGTCACCTTAGAGACACAACGTATTTATTATGTGAAAAGTGTAGAAAATTGGCAGTGAGTAGAAATTGGGACGTGATTAGGAATCGGGACATTTACCTTACCCCATTGAAACACGGACCAAGACTTAACCAGCGTTTGTGTGTTCAAATGGTAAAGTGTGTTCTTGGTTGCGGTCCAGCTAGCGGATGAGGACTGGCTGACGCCTAGCCTTCTAGTGTGATGGTAAGCAAGTACACCCCACCGACAGGAACAACTTCTACAGCAACAACAACAACAGTTACCACCACCATTATCACCACAACAACAACAACCAACAACAACAAAATTAGCATCGACGCCACAGCGACGACAAAAGCAACAACGCCGTTACCGGCTTGACGATGAAACATATTATAAAAGTAAAAACGAGGGAAATTGCCGGGTTATGTGAGCCAATCGCAAAGGGAGAAAGAAAGACAAAGATATTTAAATTCTTATATATATACATACACACATATATATAAATAAATATTAAAGAGAAGGAAAGACACATTTGGGTTCCCAATTTTCACGTCCAATGTAACCGAGGAAGAAGAAACTGTAAAAGCTAAGCTGGCTTGAAACAAATCGGAGGTATCCTCTCGTCCAGTCTGTAGAATATAAAACGTAGCGTCTCTCTCAAGCTTGAATTAATAGATAGGCGTTTCACGGTAGTCTCGAAAGCTTCAGTAATGAAACACGAATCCCGGGATACGCGGACCAGCCATGTGATCATCGCTATTTGTAAACCAGCCAATATTTTGTGTCGCGAATGGACTTCTTGTAGAAGAGGCAGAGGTTGCGAAGTCGTCCCTTGTCTCGAGAAACGGGGGGGGTGGGGGAGAGGCGGACGTTAATTGACCCGTAACCCGGATTCAATTATTTTTGTAGTTTGGGCTTTAAAACGGTGAAGATTAAATTAATGGAAGGGCGAGTGTGAGAGAGATAACGTGTGTAACAACGTCGTTACTAGAAAGATGTTGGGCCAGCGACTTAATCGTGGAGTATAAATAAGAACACGTGTGCACACTTGTATAAAAAAAAGATGATATAAATTTAACGGAACAAAAAAAAAATAATGGTTATTATTAAACGAAGAATTCAACCGATTAGCTAGCTAGGTAGGTATGTTATAAAAAGTTACTCGAGGGCGATATCGAAATTCGGCGAAGACGAACAGACCCGGAAGCGACATCTCGGACTCCGGCTCCTGAAACGGGAACCGTCAAACGTACCTTCGTATGTATGTATATCTAATCGCTAAAACCCGCTCGATTCTGAGCCAGCGGCGGCGAGCTTCTGACTTCCGCTCTCATCGCTCGGCTCTGTTTTCAGACCTGCCTCTGAATTTTTCACAATTTTTCGTTCACTGCAACTCGCGAAGTAAAATTGTTAACCATACTCGTCAGTTGCGAATTTTAATTTGCAATATGAACATTTTTAAATATTCTCAAACGTATGACTTGTGTAGTAGTGTATCTCGGAATTTTTAACGCGTTAGATTTGGAGAATGAAAATCGTGTTCCATCCTTCCATCTGGCAATTTTTCGAAATTTGCGATTTTCAGCAATTTTCTTTTTAACGTCAATGAAAGGAAAAATTTGAGAAAAGTCAGAGATGTAGCATTCATATAGTAGCACGTCTTTGAATTTTTTCAGAATTTTCGCTACATTACAACTAAAAGTATTGGGCAGGTCCAAGGCGATAGGTTCACTTAAGACTTAAGATAGGCCTCATGGGCCTTACGGGCCTTCGAATCGTCTCTGCGTTTAAATACCGTAGAATATGTCGTCTTATCCATTAGTACTGAGCGAGTGAGGGTCGTCTAGTCCGGAAAAGGGCCTTCGGGGTGTAAGCTCGCCACACCTGCCCCAGACCGCGGAACTGTAAAACGATCCACGCGTCTCGATTGAAATTTTCCCCGCCGCTGCGAGGACTTCTCACCCCCTTCGGTTTATTAGATTTATTATTATCAGACTCGAGGCCAAAATGACAAATCACCGTGCGCGGAGGTCTTCGCAGACAGTCGGCTTCGCGGACAGCCGTTTTTATTATTCGACCTCGATCCTTTCGACACGACGCGTTTAGACAGTTGGATATTTTTATAAAAAAAAAAAACAAACGAACAAACGATCAGCCGTATTCGCTGAGAGGTGTCGACCGGATTTCACGCGTTCATATCGCGAGAAGTAGTGAAAAAAAGTGAAAGAAAAAGGTTAAAAAAAAAAGGGAAAGGGGATGTAAACAGTCGGTCGGCTCCGATCAATCGTGTCGGGTCTACCGTGGTGTTTTTAACTTATATATATATATATAAGTACATATATATATATATATACATACCTTAGATTTTTATATAATACGGGATACTATAGAACCAAAACGGGAGGAGGAAATCTCTAATTTAAGACGCTTAAGCAATAAATTGTTAAGCTTAGGGAAATGGAGGAAAACGATTATCCCAGCGTCTCTCTTATTGTATACTCGCTCTCTCAGCTACTTCAGCTAGGCGAGCCACGAATTCGTAACAACGAAAGATGTAGAGGTATTGAGAGGAGAGCACATGCTGGCGTTTTAATGAATTGATTAATCGATATGGAACCGATTATATGGTCTGTCCGATACGACGTCCCGAATTTCGACTTGGCCGCAGTTAAAGCGAGGGGAATTAAAGATTCGAATGTATATGTGAAACGCGCGATGAACGCATAAGCACGCGTACGAAGTATGGCTAGGGCCAGAGGTAGAATTAATATGGAGTAAGAGAGATGGGAATAATCAACGTATATTCAAACGCGAGAAGAATTTTCTGTTGAGGATCGACAGGTACGCTGGATAGAATTAGGAACCCTCCAAGAAAGGGCGAAAAAATAATAATAAAACAATATTTATTTCGCGTTTTGTATTATAATCGAATGATCAATTAATTGCCAAGATATAAAAAAAAAACTAATTTTTCCAAAAATCAATGAAAAATCGTAAAATTCCGTAAGAAAGGAATCAGTCAGTTGAATTAGGGTCCTTCCCAGGTTGTTAGAAGGACACTACGGTTGAGTCTGAGACACTTAATTCAGTAGTATTTCACAACCAGGACGGGCCCGATGATCTGAGATTTGACTTGAAAGATTTAAAAGTATAAAAAACGAATCAAGTTAGATTAGATTCCACTGAACCTGTCGATCGCTGTCAGTAAAAATCTTCTCAGTCTCCGTCATCTGAACCGACATTAATATTCGATTTGTCCCTCTCTCTGTTACTTCATGGAAAGCGAAAGCGCGTAAGCGAGCGAGAAGCGCGAGAGTCTGTAAGACACTGAGAATTCTCTATAAGCAGCAGAAGTGAGTGACGAGAGAGAAATTAAACAATTCGTAGATAGACACATTGCACAAACAGCACGAAAGTTAGATTAGAGAGAAAAAAAAAATACGTCGAGTTCCTTCCTCGCGAGTTCGTATCCTGTCCTCGAACAATTGACATTTTCAAAAAAAGAAAAAAAAAATGAGAAAAAGTCTCTCTTCCTTGTAACGTAATTCCGTCTCGATAGAACAAAACAAGAGATAATTGACACTTTAAAAAGAAGAAGAGAAACAGTCTCTCCCCATGTAATGTAATTCCGTCTGAATAAAACAAAACAAGAGAAAACCTTTAGACCCTTAAACCTTCGCCAATAGCGAGCCGAGGTAGAATCATCGTCGTTAGGCGAGAGAACGGGTTAGGGATTAAGAAAAAAAATTGAACTGGAACGACGGTTTAACAAGTATAACAGGGGACGAAGTAATCCCATCTGATTTGCCTATCTATNATATGTGAAACGCGCGATGAGCGCATAAGCACGCGTACGAAGTATGGCTAGGGCCAGAGGTAGAATTAATATGGAGTAAGAGAGATGGGAATAATCAACGTATATTCAAACGCGAGAAGAATTTTCTGTTGAGGATCGACAGGTACGC
>SMSR01015786.1:0-25174 GCA_019453355.1 Ceratina japonica
ATTTCGAAAAATTTGTCTGGATCCCGACGCAACTTCCGTAGGAAGTTCCTACGGAAGTTGCGTCGGGAATCTCCAGACAAATTTTTTTATGAATGAAAGAACAAATGACAATTTTACTTGACAATTGTTTATATTATTATGTGTAATTGTTTCTCGTCGAAAATTGTACAATTTTATTAAAAATACAATATTAAAACATTAATAATATAAAACCTATATAGATGATTTGTTGTACTTTTAATTGAGATGAAATCTTCAACAGAATGTTTACTAGATATTTTGATAAACGTTTGCGAGTAGTTTAAGACGCATGAAATCGAATCTGGCAGCAATCAGGAAACGCAGATAGGAACGTGAATTAAGAGAAAGAGGAAAACAGGACAGAGGAGACTCTGATTGTTGTTCTCCCCTCCTCGAGGGATCCGTGGGAGATCAAAGCCCGGGGGCCATTAATTTACGTACAATTAACTGTAGATATACGCGACGTGCGTGCACGTCGACGAATTTCCTATTCCGTTTGGGCGGTCGTTAATTGACCCCTACCCCCGTCGCCGATCCTGTCAGAAAGAATGTTAAACCCGTTCCAAATAGGTTTTCGCGTCGTCACCGAGAAGCAACCCGGTGGGAAGAGACATTTATTGAATTCACGAGCTGCACCGAACGCCGGCTCGTCCTTCCGATTCGACTGCTCGCTTTGTCCCTCCGCCCAGGAAACAAAACGCGACGGCAAACACACTGATGCACCGAAATTGTTACAATCTATAAACCGCGATTGGATCGGGCACAGAGGAATAAATACAAACGCGTCGTCCGACGAGAATTCATTTCCAATTTATTCGTTTATCAAAATTTAGCCAAGATTTTCGCCGGGAATTGATTCTATCAAAACCGTCTAACAAAAATGTACAAAAATGGAAGATTGAAGGGTCCAGTTCTCGTTTTATTCGGTCGTAGCTGTCTGGCAATACGACCCGCGTTATCGCGGGCGTAAAACTCTTTTTTACGATCGCGACGATTCTGGCGGGATCGATAAAAATATGAATCGACCCCCGGGCGAGGGATTTGAAGAGACGTCGAGATGGGAGAAGAACAAAGTGTCGGGAGGGTGTNAAACCGCGATTGGATCGGGCACAGAGGAATAAATACAAACGCGTCGTCCGACGAGAATTCATTTCCAATTTATTCGTTTATCAAAATTTAGCCAAGATTTTCGCCGGGAATTGATTCTATCAAAACCGTCTAACAAAAATGTACAAAAATGGAAGATTGAAGGGTCCAGTTCTCGTTTTATTCGGTCGTAGCTGTCTGGCAATACGACCCGCGTTATCGCGGGCGTAAAACTCTTTTTTACGATCGCGACGATTCTGGCGGGATCGATAAAAATATGAATCGACCCCCCCGGGCGAGGGATTTGAAGACACGTCGAGATGGGAGAAGAACAAAGTGTCGGGAGGGTGGTAGAGAGAACAGGTTGTCGGTCAAGTCGGAGCGGTGCGGCTCGTAAGGAGAAGAAGCCGTCCCTCAGGAGCTTTCCGGTGTCAGCCGCTTCCTGTGTCCCTATCTGCCTCTATATACCTATCGATCCTCGGTCTGCACCCTCCTCTTTGTGCCATCCGACTGTCCTCCGTCTCTTTCCGTCACCGTTCCGCCCTCCTCGTCCCGTCCAGGCCCCCGATCTATATATTGCATTCGTAACCCCCCGCGTTCCCCCTTCCCGGCCAACGGGGTGTCCTCGCTCGGCTCCGAGACCCGCCGCAACGCTCAGGGTAATTTTCCTTGCATATTTATACGCGCGTCTCTCTCGCAGAAAACTGCCACCGTTAAACGGTCCTCTCTTTTTCTTTTCCGTCCTCCATCTACCCGGCATCCTCTCGCGCCGAGTTTAACCGCGTTTAATAGCCTCTCGTTAACGAACCTTCGACGTTCTCGCGTTCCTGTAATCACCAATCTTAAATAGAACTCCCGCGTTCCTCCGCTGTATCGTCTATGATAAACACAAGCTTCAAAGAGTTTCAGTATAACGCGCTCTAGTTCATCAGAGAGTTCTGCGAGGTAAATGAGAATGAAAAATAGCGAGGACCGCTTGTAACGCATGCATGGGTATTAAATTTGGATCGGAGTTTGAAGCTCGGCGGTGATTAAAATACCAGGGACACGCAGCGTCTGAATATTTGAGTGGCCAAGGGCCGAAACTCGTAGCGATACGCGCTAACCGTTAATAATTAATCAGGTAAATGATTAACGAGTATCCGACTGGCCAAACTGTCTGACTTAACCTGTCTGATTCCATTTTGAATTATTCATCGCGTCGATGTAACTTCGGGATTTACCTCCGGCTGCCTTATCCTCCTTGTCCCGCTAATTTACACGCCAACATTCGGACCCACCCGCTCGGAATCAATCTGTTTCAATCCTATTAATAAACAAATTCGATACATTCATACAGAAATTGATGTGCGCAATAAAAACGTGAAAATCCAATCCATTTGTTTAATCCGTTTTTCTGCATCGGAGTGTACACATTATCTTCAGGGCCGAGTTTCGCGTAAATTGATTCCTGTAGGATCTCACGATTGGCGAAAATCAGTTTGCAGAATCAGTCTGGTAAATAGAGACGTCGTCGCCTGGTTGGATTTCGTTTAAGGCGAGACGTCGAGTCACTCGATATCGCGGAGTTTCTTCCCGTTGATTACGTGATTAAAGAGAAATGTACCTTGGCTTTCCGGATGAATGAAAAACGGCGATTGAAAGGATCGGGCATCGATCCGAATTTCACCCCAGACGTAAACCACAAGTAGCCGCCCTAAAGTACCGACGAAAACGCACCCTCGCTCGCGCCGCTAACAAAAACTGTTTGGTCGAATTGCAACACATGGAACGTATACAATGTGCTATAATATATAAAATAATAAACAATCATCCGGTGTGCCGTTGTATTAGTACACTTGTACACCCTCAAAGAACCTATACTATTTTTTCTTGCAAAATTGTATATAATATGA
Source organism: Ceratina japonica (assembly GCA_019453355.1). NCBI lineage: Eukaryota > Metazoa > Arthropoda > Insecta > Hymenoptera > Apidae > Ceratina > Ceratina japonica. The sequence goes on from SMSR01015786.1 coordinate 3,003, forward strand.
ATAAAATAATATAGGTATATAAGACATACATAATTTAGATCATGTCAAATGATGAAATGTAGGACTGTTCCAAATATTTCTCCTATCTATCGCAGAGCATCAACTAACTGTGACTAAACACTTGAGGCTATTCACGTGGAAACCAGGAGTCTACTGTATTCCAACAACAACGTATTTTCCAAGTGCGTACATCAATCTCAACTAACGTCATCTACTAATTTATGATACGGACGGATGTAGCTAATAAATCAGAATTTTCAACAAAATTCCATTTTTTGACATAAGTAATATATATATCAATTTTTCGAGCCTGTTCAAGTGGAGGACAGTGTATGTCAACCAATAACAGTGAACAGAGATATGAATTAAAATATATTGCATAACTGTAAAACAAGTATAAACACAAAACGTCATAAAATAAATGAAGTAAGTAAAAATGAATCCAAGTCTATTTTAATGTTTAATTTGGATAATTTCAAAGCAAATATACTAACATTTTTCCGATTTCTATTATCGTACTTAGAGAAAAAACAATTTGATTGAACGGTCTGTTTTAACACTAAACTTATTCGATTTGAAAATACCCTTGTTCGACGATGTTGTTTCAAAGCCCTCGCTAGCAGCCGTGTCGGGGGTTGGGGCAGAGGGTGGACGGAGGGTGTGTGGAGGTGCGCGCGCAAACTACCCCCTCTGATCCAGTCCGTGTAACACGTAATCGAACTGGGAGCGCCGCGGTTCGTCGTCAGCTCCGTGATCCGCGAACGACAGGGCCGAATCTCGAACGAAAAGAAATTCGAAGACGAAGGGAACTCGAAATCGGTGAGGAAAAGCGTAGTGGTCGAAGTACGAGCGCGTCGAGTGAATTCGTCGTGACGATTGTTGTTGGATACAGTGACTAAGAAGAAGGCAGTGGTGGTGCACGAGTACACAGGGCGCGCAGGGCGGAGGGGCAGTCGTAGGGTCGTCGTCGTCGTCGTCGTCGTCGTCGTCGTCGTCGTCGTCGGGAAGGACAAAAGGACGGCGTGTTTAAGAGAGCCGTTTAGAGAATAATAATAAGAGAGAGAGATAGAGGTTGTCGGCGGGCGAGAGGGTGACCGGCGCGGGAGGGTGGCTCGGACAGGCGTTCGTGTCGCCTGCTGCTGCTGCTGCGTTCGTGGAGTCGCAATGGCGCCGAACGCGGCTCCGTCGAGGAGGAGCGACTCGGTTTCCGACGGAGCCGGCGGTGGTATCCGCGCCGCGTTCACGTGAGAGCCCGATGCCGCGCTCGCCCGGGTACGGACTTGCCCCGTGAATTGACCATGAGAAGGGTCCGCAAGAGGCAGCCGCAGATAGACGAAGGCCCGGTCCCCCGCGAGTGACAGTGCTTAAAGCAATTACATGTGCGAGAGTGGCGTGCGGTGTGCCAAGGTGCCCAGCTCGAAGGTTCCAGGTGACTCGCGCCCTTTCCGATCGCCGGGGAGAGGGACCACCTCTTCTCTTCGATCCCCGTGGCCCCTATGCCGTTCGCGAACGAGAATGCGAGACGCGGCTCCGTTTAGGAGTGCACCGACGGACAGATCCGCGAGACGGGAACAGGAATACCGGAAGAGGATAGAGAGGGCCGGCAGGGAGGGAGGAGCAGCCGACGACGGCTCGGCCGCCCGGACGGAGGAGGAAGGAAGGTGGTGTTCGGTTTTGCCGGCGACCAAGTTTCTTTGAGATAATAATCTAGCCAACCTGGCGGACCAAGAGGAAGGTGGCCCGGCGATGCAGGGCAAGGAGAGCCCCGTCGGGTCCAACACCCAGGAGACCCATCAGTATGTTGGCCCCTATCGACTCGAAAAGACCTTGGGCAAAGGACAGACCGGTAAGCGATTTTTACCACCCTTTCAATTCCGTGACGCCAAATTGAAATTTCCTTCCTGGCCACCTTCTGCCCCTTTTTTCTTTCATAGGTACAGGCCGGGTAATCGTTTAAAAGGAAAGTTAATTGATTATTGTTCTTGTTATTGAATTTTTAAGGTTACATCAGCTACAAGAGTTATCACCAGCTACAGTACGTTACACAGATTATAAATTAATCCTTGTTCGTTGCTTAACAAGGTTAAATTATAAAATGAAATGGAGTTTTTATAACAGTTGAGAAATTCCGATGTGTTTTAAGTTGATTAATTGTATTAATCAAGAGTACATTATAAAATATGTCTGTTTCATTCAATTGTTGGACAGGTTTAAATTCTTCTGTAAGAAGTAAAAGAAAAACAAGATTTGCATTGTCATATTGTTGAAGTCCTAATTATTACTTAGGCTAGTGCCAAACTGAAATACTTTTATGTTATTCTTAATCCATCTTTATTAATCTTGAAATCTCCCATTCACTTTTTTGTTTTTTCTTTCATAGGTACAGGCTGTATAATATTATAGTTAACTGATTGACTCAAGAATGCATCATAAAATCTGTTTGTTTCATTCAATTAAACTGATTGATCCTTACAATTTCACAACAAATCGTTTTCTTATGTTACTCCTAATCCATCCTTATACTCACTGTAAGTCGTATACTAATAAAGAAATTCGTCCTCTAACACAAGAGAATTATTTAATTGTAATCCTCATAAAGTTTGAACAAACTTCTTTTCAACGTATACTTATTTCAAGGCAGACGTTCAAAGACTTCCAACTACTCAAGGATAGCTGACATGTTCAAGATACAGTTATATATTAAAAAATATTGACCGTGTTAATTTGCGTCGTATGGTTTCAGAGTTTAATGTACTTCCTTGTTTACATCATTTATTTATGTGTCGTTACATCATTCATTTATCGAGGTATAAGTGTGAACAAAATTTCTATTAGAATTCCTGCTCGAATTCGCAACTAATTAATTATTATCACTGTCATCACTTTCGGATTTTATTTTAATAATTCGTCTCCGTTTAGTCGTCTAATTTCTCCTCCACTATAATCAAAATTACTACTTTCATTTCTATTAGATCTAGTAATAATTAATGTCGGTTTCCGATACATTTTTAAAGCTAATTTAACGACACTAATTATTACTAGACTTGATAATAACACATCTTCGACTTTTATCTTCTACCTAGTAGAAAGTACGTCACATTCAATTTTCTTGTAAGGAGAAACAACAAAAGTGAGCGTATATATACACTAATAATGAAAATTGGTTAACTGATACCATGAATATCTTATTTCGCACAAAAATACGCAATCTAATAATTAATTAATGAATTAATAGACCACGGTTTTCATGTAAAATATTCATGGTGCCCGATCAATTTCATTATTTAAAACACGAAATGTTTTTCACGTGCACTCAGCTTTATCATAAAATTAGTCTGTTCATCAGTGAACCGTTGATGCTATAATGTGTAGCTGATGAGATAATATTGACTGTGCAGAAAATACAAGCGCAGAATGAAAGATACCCATTTATTAAAATTCTGTTTAAAGAAGAGTTTACGAGTAACTGCTCACGCCTGTCAATTATGCCGCAAAGTCTCGGATTGTAATGTAAACACAATAAGGAGAATAAAAGAAAGAATAAAAAGTTAAGAGTCACTCTGAATGCAGGTTGCTGCATCCCGAGTAAACAGACAAATAAAGAAACCGAAGTTCTACCAGTACAAAAACAAATCGCCACAGCAAGGTATACCAATAACGGTTGAAGAATTGTTCCAACAACCTGACCGCAAAGTTATCAGACCGAGGAAAAAGAAACATTAAAAAGACACCATTTTCTGTATGTACATAAAGATTTAGCGAAATGGACACTAATCATAGATTCTTTATCTTTCCTGCTCATATAATTGTCCTCTAAATGCATAAAATTCAGAACTTAATAAATAGACTATAGATTTTTATGCGAAATAAAAGATCTATAAAATGAATTCTAAACAGATATTTCTATTATCATACAAAAACTTGTAATACCCATTCATAATTTAATATTTTACGCAAGGTGACCCGGAGATCGTTGTACAACCGAGCAGGGGGTGATTCTACGTCAAAAAAAGCAAACTGTTCTAAATAGTTTATAAGTTGAACAAACTTCGAAGTCGATTTTCACGAAGACGGAGCTCCTGGAAAAATGTTATATTAAAACATCGTCTTCTTTTTTGACGTAGAATCACCGGTCAGGTGTACTACGATTTCCGGGACACCCTGAAAACTCCCGAACATGGGAAACATTCTTTACACTCATTGCCGATGAAGAGATATTTCTTCTATCATACAAAAACTTATAATAGCCATTCATCATTTAATATTCTACACAGGATGTCCCGGAAATCGTAGTACAACCGAGCAGAGGGTGATTCTACGTCAAAAAAAGCAAATTTTTCTAAATCGTTTACAAGTTGAACAAACTTCGAAGTCGATTTTCACGAAGACGGAGCTCCTGGAAAAACATTATACCAAAATATCGTCTTCTTTTTTGACATAGAATCACCCCTGCTCGGTTATACAATTTCCGGGACACCCTGTATTCTTCCAAACATGGGAAACATTTTTTACGCTCGTTGCCGGTGAAATTTGTCTCGGAGCGCATAAACTCCGTGCAACAATTATTTACCGAACAAACGTGAGAATCGATGGAACATTTGGCCGGGGCTTGTCACGAGTCGTTTGATCGTCAACGTGCCGCGAGATTCGCGAACCCTCGACTCGATTGCCGTGGAAAGCGTATCGCGTGCGGGCATAAAATTTTACTGCGGCATTGAAACGGAGTCCCGGGGAAAGAAAACGAGAAACGAAGAAACCGCGCGCGCGCGCGCGCCGCTTTTAACGCACGCTCGTGTCGCCGCGTTAACCCCAGAGCATCAGCAAGAAACGCGTTCCTCCTAACCGAGGAAGAATGCGCTTTTCATTCCATCGCCTCGCGTGCCGCGCTCGCTTCACAGTGCGCGACTATTCTCGTGAACGGAACAAAGCCCCGCGCCGGTGCACGGGTAAACCAGGGTGACCGATTAAAACTCGCGACAAATTGGCCGGCAATTTCCTTTCAATCCTCCCTCTTTCATCACCGCCTCTTCCTTTTTTAATTAACCCGTGTCACAGATTTGTTGCGCCCTTCGAACATTCCAATAAACTGAACGACAGAACGATTATAGAAATAATAATAAAAAAATGATTAAATTTGTAATCGGTTTGACGGGAGAGTCGAGTGTAGCGCGAAAAATGTAAAGCGAATATTAAGTGGGGAAAGCATCGCGGGGCGATACTCGTTTCAGTCGTAAAGGAAAGCGGTTGAAACGCGGCGACAGGCTGCCGTTAATCTCACCGCGAATTCTGTTCCCGCGAGCGGAATTCCGTGAGAGCGGCGACGGGATAATGAAACTGCGAGACACGAGGCGCATACGGTAGCGCGGCGACGTAAAACGGTTCTGTACGATGCATAGAAATGATGTTAATGAATACGGCTAATTGAACGAAGATTATACTCGGATTTCGAATGAAGGGGTTTTGCGTTCGCAATGGGGCGTGACGCGACAATCGATGCGATCGAACGTTATGCGGCAAAACGCATTCGCCTCTTTGTCTCGCGATCGTATCGCAACCTTCGCGTTTTAAAAAAGCTCGGTTTAAACAGTACAGTGGAACCGGGCGATTAATCCCTTACGACGCGCGACGGGCCTTCAAGATAAGAGATTTAAATAATAGGTTTAATTGGAACAGGAANCTCTTTGTCTCGCGATCGTATCGCAACCTTCGCGTTTTAAAAAAGCTCGGGTTAAACAGCACAGTGGAACCGGGCGATTAATCCCTTACGACGGGCTTTCAAGATAAGAGATTTAAATAATAGGTTTAATTGGAACAGGAGTATTGTACAAAGATGAAACGAAGTCCGCATCCTTTTCATCTTTAAGTATTTTAACTCTGTAAGTTTTCTTATTCGACTTTTTAGTAAACGTTTAAAACCTTTGCTTTTTACGACACATAAAACAGTCGGACGAATTTTCAGTTACTCTTTTACTCTTTTCTTCGTAAATCCGAATCGTAGCAATTTTCTTCAATTTTTTGTTCATCGTGCACTAAACTACTAAATTACTTTAGCAACTAAAAAAGTTAATCCATTAAGTCCAATATTGAAAGTAGTTATCCAACTTCGATACGTTCCTGGACTCCACTTTATATGCTTCCACATCAAAAAGATCGTATTTATTCTACCCCTGTCTTACTTTACTACTTTATCTCCAATATCTACTCTGCTAAGTGGATAATTAATGATTCATAAACTCGAAGAATATGTACTCGGTTACTTAATAGCACTTCGTCGAATCGAGCTTTCCCTTAGCAATCGGTCGTTACGGTTTCCCGGCATGAAACCCGCCGAGGGTTGGAAGCAAAAATCGAATTCTCCCTCAGCGACTCAGCGATCGGAAATAGGGGTTTCCAGGATTCGATATTTCACGTTCATAAGTCTAGGACACTTCCACTTATGGCCTACCGAAGAAACCTGACAAATGTTCCATAAAAGACTGTCTCAAATCAAAGTCTATAATTAATCATTAAATAAATCACGTGATCATTGTAATGAATCATATAACAAAATTAAAAAAAAGAAAATCTTTTAAGAGAAACGATTATAAAATTTCTATATACAATAATATGAAAATATGAACACAATTGCCACATTAAATTCTAGTTCATTTATATTTTTATATCATTTTATATATTAATCAATATATTCAAAAACATGGACGTAAGATTGACTCCCAGATTAATTCTAGACTCTAAGATTTCCAGTAAAGAATAATTCAACCCGTTCCGGTGGCAAAGTATATTAAAACAAAATGAGATCTGCGAATTTTTTTAAACCCGCGAAAGTTCATTAAAGGAATTGGTCACGGGCGCAAATTGAACGATAATTAACGGCGACAGTCTAACCGAGCAATTTCCATGCAGATGTCAATTATTCCCGTTCAATTATAGTACGAAGATAGTGGCGGTTTAATTAAAACAAACGCAGCGCGTAGCGCCCGCCGAGGCAAACATTGCCCCAGCGCGAAATTTTCCCGCAGACCGTTCCCAATTTTGCTGCTGCAGTGTCGCAGTTACATCAACTTTTACACCGTCTCGCGTTAAACTGCGAATTTCATGCTTCCGCGTATAGGATTATCCAAAATAGACTATATTAAATTTTTTTTTTCAATAAAAAACATGCTCTTTTTCATTTTATTGGTTTTCTTATTTAATTATCAGTTATTGTCTATGACAATTATGTATGAAAAACGATATCTGCCAAATGATCACCACGATTCCATTTTCAGACATCAATTCGGAAATCAAAATTTTCGATGACATTTAGACATATTTGCTCGTTTCACCAATTTCATTTCTAATAAATAAATCTATTCATTCGACTGAACTGTTTTTGGTCTGCCAGACTATATGGTTTATCATGATCCAGTTTCATCAAATTTCTTAACCAAATTTCGAATTGTGAAGCATAAAAAGACATGAAGAGTGCGTTTCATATGTTAAAATATTAAAAAATGCGAGAACATCGGAAACAGGATGAATAAAATTAAATTGCTGAATTGCATTTTTAAGCCGCGTTGCATAAACGTTGTTTCATACAAAAATCATATCACGTTTATGTGCGGAAGGGAAGGATATAAATGCGTACGAGCGCGAGCGGAGGTTTTGCGGGAGTTCACGTCTGCAAAATTTTCGTCAACGATACTTCTTTCGGAGTTTCGCTGCTAAAATGAATTACGGTAGCGGGAGAGGAAAGTTCCCGCGTATGATACACCAGCCCGTTACGAGAGCCAACGTGCACCCTCCCATGGCGACGATTCAACCTATTTTAGCTGCCAAAAATCCTTCAGAGATTCCGCGTTATTCTACAAACCCCCAGCGGCCTGTACCGAACTGCGGAATTGCATTCTTTCAAAAACGTCACGTACTGTGGATTAAATAAATCTAAAGAGACGAAGAATTCATGAAAATAAAATATAACATGTAACACAATATTTGAACAAATAAAGTATACAGAGTGTCTCACGTAACATTTTTTACTATTTTTCAAGTACTTGTGAAAAAAAAATATTTTAAACGAAGTTGGTCTACGCGTTGCGATAAGACTGTTAAACAAATTTTATTTTCGATAACTGTCAAGCTCGCTTTTATTTTTTTTAAATGGCATTTTGTATTTTTGATTTAGCAGTATTACAGTCCGTATTAATACGAATTCAATGACGTATAGCATGATCTTCGAATGACTTTCAAATGAAACAAATGAAAATTTCATTGATAATAAAAATCTGATAAATTAGAGATGAATTTTCTGGTTTAACGCGGTTACATTTTCACGTATGCACGAGTTTTCCCACGTGGGGATTATGTTTAAAAGGGCAGTGTAATTGCTACCGGATGTTTAAATATTCCATCGGCTCAGTACAGCAAGTATATAATAAATAGAACGGCCATGAGCGCGTCGTGTGCATTTCCACCCACGGGTTTTCCTCAACTACATTTTTCCATAAAAGTGAGTCAAACGATCGAAGAGAGAAAGAGAGAGAGAGGAGGGCCGGGGGGAGAGGAGGCCCCACGGCTGGGTAAGCCTGTCAAGTGTGTGAACTTTTTTATGCATTCAATTTTCCATGAACGTGGCGAGATTGATGTTCGTCGGAAAACAGGAGTTTGCAAAAATATCGCTCAACGGCTTCGTCCAAACTCTTATCTAGTAGTACACCAAAGGGAACACACTTCGCAATTCAAATACTGTGTGTATGACACTATGCTATTCAAAAATTATTGATCATGCACTCCGTACTCCTTCCTCGTCGATTCAAACAAGACCCCTGATTAGCTTAATGAAATTATCAATAGAAACGTCTTCGAATTTTTAGAGATTAATAGAAACTCTCAGCAATTCTAATGTACAGGTACCTCAAACGATTTTGGACCAACTGGTCCATTTTGTGGACCGATTTTTCACAAAGCACCACGTGCAATTAAAATTGGCCCAAAATCGTTTGATGTACCTGTACATGCTTATATACTATTGAATAATTATTCGTCATGTACTACTGTATATTGTTACTTCACCGATTAAAAAGAAAAAACACGTGTTTATCTCGAGATACTAACCATTGATGATAGAAACAGAGACTTCTAAATATTTTTCGAGATTACTAAAAGCTCTTAAAATTAGTACATAAAAAGAAACAGCCAGCAATTACAATACATACATATTTATATGACTTTTGCTATTGAAAAATTATTCGTTATATTGTACTACTGTGTACTTTTCTAAAAAAAGACTCGTATCTCCATAAAATCGCTAATAATAGTATAAAAATTTCTAAAAATTCTCAGTGATCGATAAAAGCTTTTATCATACCAAAAAGAGCACTCAACGATTTCAGTACACGGATGTATCTATGTACATAATGCCGTTCAACAATGATTGACCATACGCTGTGTATTTTTTTCTCATCGATTCAAGGAAGACTAAGAATAGAATTCCTAATAATAGCTATAAAAACTTCGTAAGTAATTCATACATTAATAAAGAACGCCCATCTTTTTATTCTATCTTTGGCACGCTAAAGAAGGAAAAGAAAATGTAATACGTGGTATGTATTGCTCGTACGCAGATTTGGCAGCGATTGACTCGAACGAAGTTAGGTTTTGCAACGATGAAATCGTGCGTGATGCGAGCCGTTAGGGAAGAGTGAAAGTGCATTTGAACACCCCACAGCGACGCTAATGCAATTCCCCTCAGTTCGAGCACCGCGGACACCCGTCCGTCGCGTTGCGTTACATATTTCCATAACGTCGCTTTCAAACTCTTCTTCCGCAGCTGACCACTGCGGCATGTTCCTGCCATGCGGACATTGCGAACAAACTATTTGCTAGTAGACTACGAATTTTTGTACAAAACTTTTCCGTGATAAAATCTAAACTGAGATTTTTATACAATTCATTTCATTTTTTGTTCTTAACTTCTTCATTTTTCTTCTTCTTTTCTATGATAAAACTTTTCCATGATAAAATCTAGACTGAGATTTCTATACAATTCATTTCATTTTTTCTTCTCATCTTCTTCATTTTTCTTCTTCTTCTTCATTTTTTTTCTCTAAAATTAATTATATTAATTTCACTTTTAATGCTAAACAAATTTTTAGATCACCGCCTGAAAGTTTTATACTTTTTGCATGTCTAAATACATGAAATCGTCGCGTATGAAAACGTGTGGGGTTTGAATAATATCTGTTTGAACTTATCCACGACGTCACGTGCCGTCGTATGTAACTCGACGGCACACGATTTCACGCAGCGTGATAACGGTGTATCGTCTCTTACTTAATTTTATCGCGTAGATAAATTCGATACAAAATTACAATTTATCGGACGTCCGGGCGTTTAAACAAGGGACAAAGGAGAACCGTCTGGAGCGTTATGAAATGCTCAATAAATTGGAAGAGGAATTGTGATCGGCGGGAAAATCGTGAGAGCCGGAAAGGGCATTCGATTAATTAATCGACGAAGGGCGGCCGCCGACGAATCTCTTTTTCCTTGTCTTTGTCAGGCGAAAAAAGATAAGGGGTAGAGGCTGCTTTTAAATGGATAAAGACACCGTCGCCGCGGTCTTCCGAGACGGTTCAAGCCAATTTACCCGCTCCTATAAATCTTCTTTTTCTCGGTATTCCTTCTTATCTTTCACAGCCTCCACCCCCCTTCATACTTCGCATCCTAACTAGAAGTCATCACTTTTAAAAAGACCCAAGCTTCCATACTTTAATTCGCAATAATTCAAGATGTTTTACATAAATTAAGTTTAAGAATATTTTAAAGTTGAAATAATGTCAATTTCGAGTATATTATTTAAATTATACAATAAAAAGTATCCAAAAGTGAGAATTATATAAGTCACATCTAATAAAAGAATGCCAATGCTGTAAGAAAAAAAGATTTAGCATCTCGTGTCAGATTCGTTAAAAAAATTGATGGTCACAAACACAAATCGGTGAAATAATAAAACGAGAAAGAAAACTCTTTTTAGAAGCTATAGGCATACTGATTTTTCAATTGGGGAAGGGAAAAGTTAGCGGTGTGCCTGTACATCGGTTGCAGACACTTTTTTCCGGATGAAAAGCAAAAACGGTACACGGGAACGCGTAGGTNGGAAAATCGTGAGAGCCGGAAAGGGCATTCGATTAATTAATCGACGAAGGGCGGCCGCCGACGAATCTCTTTTTCCTTGTCTTTGTCAGGCGAAAAAAGATAAGGGGTAGAGGCTGCTTTTAAATGGATAAAGACACCGTCGCCGCGGTCTTCCGAGACGGTTCAAGCCAATTTACCCGCTCCTATAAATCTTCTTTTTCTCGGTATTCCTTCTTATCTTTCACAGCCTCCACCCCCCTTCATACTTCGCATCCTAACTAGAAGTCATCACTTTTAAAAAGACCCAAGCTTCCATACTTTAATTCGCAATAATTCAAGATGTTTTACATAAATTAAGTTTAAGAATATTTTAAAGTTGAAATAATGTCAATTTCGAGTATATTATTTAAATTATACAATAAAAAGTATCCAAAAGTGAGAATTATATAAGTCACATCTAATAAAAGAATGCCAATGCTGTAAGAAAAAAAGATTTAGCATCTCGTGTCAGATTCGTTAAAAAAATTGATGGTCACAAACACAAATCGGTGAAATAATAAAACGAGAAAGAAAACTCTTTTTAGAAGCTATAGGCATACTGATTTTTCAATTGGGGAAGGGAAAAGTTAGCGGTGTGCCTGTACATCGGTTGCAGACACTTTTTTCCGGATGAAAAGCAAAAACGGTACACGGGAACGCGTAGGTACGAGCACTCGACTCCTCCGACAAGTACATTTAATATCGGTATCCGCGGTTGAAAAGTAATTTCGCGAACGGGGGAACGCTCGCAGCTAATTACGCGGTTAAAACGTTCGGAGGGCTGCTGCCTCGTATAGGCAATATACGTGTACCTCGAGTAGGCAAAGGGTTGTCGTTGGCAAAATATTTTTTAACCCGTACCGGTTCGTTTTCCCCGGGAACTGTCTAATTATATCAACTGTGAATAAAACAATTTGCACTTAGTTTCCAATCTCTTCTCTTTACTTTAAACGTTTTCTTTACTTGGAAAATTACAATTATATTTGTATTGAATATTTTGTAACCAATACCGGTTCATTTACTCTAGGAACTCTCTTCCATCAATATAATTAATAATAATGGAATTATATCAACTATGAATAAAATCATTTGCACTCTATTTCTAGTTCGTTTTATTTACTTGGAAAATTACAATTATGTTTATCTTGTATATTTTTCAACTGATACTGATTCAATTTTCAACTTACAATCACGGTGTGATAATATTAAACGGCTGGAATATTTTTGAACGTACTCTAAGTGCGGATCATTCAAGTTTTATTCGGGAAACCCTCGCGATCCAATTTAAACTTGCCATCTGATTCCGGTATTTATTCCCGTTTCGTACGACGCCGCTTTATTGGAATTTTAACCAGACTTTCAACAGGAACTAATTTTATATCAATTCACTGAAACTATTAATAGATACATGCGAGAGCCTCTACACAATAATATATCATACATAAAAGCTCTCTAAAAAAAAAACAGCTAGAGAAAATGGGAACGACGCTTGGATCAAAGATGAAATACTTATTATTATTTAGAAATAATACAACATAGTCTTATCGATGTCTTGGATAAAAATTAATTAATTAATTTCCTGTACTATATCGAATTTCATAAAAGAAGATATATTATGTATATTGGGGGGCGTCAAGAGGCACTGTACGAATAAGATGTGGGAATAAGAAACTAAATGGATTGAGAAAAATGAAAAAGTCTGTAGACTATGTAAGCAGCAATAGCAAGAGAATGCAAAGAAGTGAGAGAAATACTGAAAGAAGACAAAGATGGCACAGAGTGGATGCGGAAAAATAAAATAGTATTTAAATAAATATACATATATATATATAAACATTGACACACACTTGCAATCCTCGTTTTAAAACCGGCATAAAATACATAGATCTATTTACTACTACTACTGTTACAATAGTGTTATCCAGTGCGGGATTACGATTGTCTTGACTCACTTTTGAACTGCGAACTTCGAGATGCATTATCGGGCATTTCGCATGGGGAATTAGCGAGATTAAGGTTTCGAGATGTTGTAGATAACTTCGTAACGACGAGACTTCGACGGGGAAGTTTCCGTGATTTAACAAGTGGAAGCAACTCGAAACCACTCGAGCAAAACCTCTGTGTTTGCCCATCGAGGTGGCTGCGATGTGTACACATCGTGACGACCACGAAGAGAGTGACTCAGACTTCGAAAAGGATCTCAAACACATCCCGCGTTGTCGCTTGTTTCCGCTATCCCTCGCCCTCATTGTTAGAAAATATTAGGGAGCCACACATTCCATATTTTCACATAAAAATCACATCGCTTGTTTCGAACTAAATTCATTGCTCAGAGAATTTCATCAACAAAGTTTCTTGATTTTTCTATGAATTTTTCATATTGATCTGCATTAGCAAAATATTACAATGAATTGAACTGTGAGAAATGATTTGAAACACCCATTTGATTTCCTACAATAAAAGAAGCTGTTGGAAGCTGATTAATGGAACAACAATAGCTAATATCGAGGTACACTTTTTCATTTCCCTATTCTGAAAAGAGCAAAGGCCAAACGGACAAAGGGGACCGATTCACGGTGATCCTAGCCATATACAACGAGCCACTCTTTGCATAAAGAACTCTACTTGCCTATTCAGCGACTTCTCAGATTTTCACCAGATCCGAATCGCCCCGTTTCACTAAAAACAGCTACCACTTGAACCCGAGACGCGACTCTCGAAACGCGCTCCTACCAGACTGTTCGAATTTAATTTGAATATTTTAAAATCACTGTTTTCATTATTAACCCTCGTTCCTTCCTATTATAAAATCCCTTCTTATTTCATACGATATCTCTTTCACCATTTTTCATTAATATAGACCATGTGATTAAGATAAATGTCCCACAATTTAAAAATACTATAAAATTTTTTGAATAATTTAAAAATGACAAAATTTTTAATTATAGAAAAATGCGCCAGTAATACATTGTAAAACATGTAAGATTATAATTAAATAATCATTATAAATAATCATTGTAACATTATAAAACAATACGCCAGCCTTCACACACATTATTTTATTATATTATGTACTAATATGTACGACAGTAGTTTGCTATAATTTCACATATCTCAAAATTATAGAAGAATAAATGACGTGAATAAAAATTAACACATTTTCCTTGTTAGACATAATGGACTTATAAACGTATATTTATTGTACTTATTAAGATTACATTTATGTATATTCTATTTATTAAAATTCGTGGTGACCGTGTTTAAGGACTGGTCAAGCTTGGGGTCCACTGTGTGTTGGGCAAGAAGGTGGCGATCAAGATCATCAACCGGGAGAAGCTGTCGGAGTCTGTGCTGATGAAGGTGGAGCGGGAGATCGCGATTATGAAACTGATCGACCATCCTCACGTCCTCGGCCTCTCAGATGTATACGAGAACAAGAAATACCTGTGAGTAGCCGGGAAAACCGGGGGGGATGGGAATAATATTTCCCGGTCTGAAACTCGCGAGTTTCATCAAGCTCGAGAAGTCGTTGAACTTTAATTCGGCCGTTCGGGAACCGGCGGGGGAGGGAAAAAGGCATTTCGGTGTGTGTCAGAATGGGAAAGGGGATGGGCAGGGAAATCTACACGGTAGACAAAAGTGTTTTACTCACGGGACCCATTACTCACGGTGCCGGAGACGAGGTGATTGCACGCTCGGAAAAATCCGGCGAATGAAAACTGCACTTTGTTCGTTTCAGATATCTTGTTCTGGAACACGTTTCCGGCGGCGAGCTGTTCGACTATTTAGTGAAAAAGGGTAGACTAACGCCGAAGGAAGCCAGGAGATTTTTTCGACAAATCATTTCTGCGTTAGATTTTTGCCATAGTCATAGTATATGGTGAGTCCTCGATAATTTCATTTCTGTCATATCAAGTTTCGTTGATTAACGCATTTCAAAAGAGACGCACAGACCGAGTCAGAAATACCATGCCATACTATAACATGTTACGTAATAATTTTATTAAAATATACTCTGATTTCGTTATATACGAAGGGATAAAAGTCAGAATGGTGCAAGTCTATTAATCCTAATTTTGAGAACCACAGATTTAACTCCAGGTGGCATAATAAATTCTTAAAGCAGAAAATAGTAATTGACACTAATTGAACAGTGGTAACAGTGGCTTATCATAAAAAATGGTGGTGATAAATTAATTCAACCTACGCCCTGCTTCCATTAGTAGTGGCCCTAAGCGACTTCCGGAATTTCGTGGCTGTATAAGTAGGGTCTTCACTAACTTTGCCTCCTAAAATCTAAAAACTAGAAAGTAGGGACGTAAGTTAGAACTTAC
The DNA here is from genome assembly GCA_019453355.1 of Ceratina japonica. Lineage (NCBI taxonomy): Eukaryota > Metazoa > Arthropoda > Insecta > Hymenoptera > Apidae > Ceratina > Ceratina japonica. The sequence goes on from SMSR01015786.1 coordinate 18,488, forward strand.
TTTACGTTTTCTTTGAACTTAGCATCTGTAGTGGAAAGGAGAAATGTAAATCATAATTTGCCTGAAAAGTGACTTACGTAACTATGACCTCTAATTTACTCTTTCATATGATAAATATATTCACGTATTCTGACAAATTAACATATCCTGCTGTTTGAGTTTATGACGATGACTATTAATAATTGAAGACATTTCTTATTGGCTTATCCTGTGCTAATCCATCTGATTTTAAATATGGAAGTCAATTTTTCTTTTATAGACCATTAACTGGAGGAAATGAATCTCGATTACTTGGGAAAATGTATAGTTTCTAAGTATAATATGTGTGTGTGTGTGTGTGATTTTATGAAAAGAAAGGATATTGTTAAATAAATGTATCTATGTATTTCGACAAATTAAAATATGTTTCTGCCTGAGTTTAACAAATTAACATATCCTGCTGTCTGAGTTTATAACGATGACCAGTAATAATCGAAGACATTTCTTGTTGGCTTATCCTGTGCTATTCTATCTGATTCCAAATATGGAACAAAGTCAGTTTTTATTTTATAAACCATTAAATGAAGGAAATGAATCTCGATTACTTGGGAAAATTTACAATTTCTAAGTACGATTTTATGAAAAGAAAGGATATATTATTAAATAAATGTATCCATGTATTTCGACAAATTAATATATATTTCTACCTGAATTTATAATGAAATCAATAGTTATTAAATAATTCTAAATAATATTTCTCACTGACTCGCTCTGTGTTAATACACCTGACCACGCAGTTCAATTTCTTCTATAAACTATTTGATGAAGGAATCGAATCTCAGTCAGTCGAGGGGCTCTATAGTTTCCGGTTAATTTCGCGACTCGTTTAACCACTCAATAACAGTGAGAGAAAAACGAGCCGCGCAGGAACTAAGCGAGGGGTGGTTCCCAGAGGTCTAGTTGCCATCGGGGAAGCCTAGCCGAATCGAATAAATACTGAAACAGACCTAATTCCACGGGAGGGACACCGTAAAACATTGGCTCCGATCGATCCGACATTCAAATTAGCTACTCGACGTGCACCATATTGCATATCGCGAATCTCGGTCAAAAACGTACTCGCTTTCTTAACCCTTTCAATATTGCGATGCGATCTATGCCTCCTGAGAATGTTTAAAAAACTTTACATTCAGTTATGATTATAATAATTATTTTCATATTTAATACTCGACTGTCGCATAGCAGTGTATCCATGTGTAGTGATTCCTGAACCTTCCTTTTTTTTCTCTAGAGTGGTCTAACCCTTTAAACTCCTTTTTTTTTGTTACGATATCTCTGATAGTTTTGAAACAGTACCCGCTTGAAAATCGAAATTGTAGCCAGCGCGAGAACAATCCGATTGAAGATTAGTGATAGCTAGAACTAGTATTTTTGAATCGTTCGTAATCCGATTTTCACAGCGATTCGTGATTGTTTCCGATTGTTTCGGAATCCACTCTTCTCGCGCCTCACATGGGCTGCGCACATTTAAAGTAGTAAATTATAAGAAAGTAAATCATTTTATTTTCTAAAATAAGTAAAATCAAAGCTAATTCCTATTACTATATTACTATAAAACGAGGGTTGAAATGCATTGAGAAGGATATCCTTAATAAGAATTTTTGATTAACAAAAATTTTTAATTAATTATGAATTAATTCACAATACATATCAGACTTTTCCTTTCACGTTGGCGGGACGCACTATATATTTCGTACTTTGTACATGTAATTTGTAAAAAATATTGAAAGGGTTGAAATCGCAATGAATTTTGATTCGATGTTTTTTGTTACCAGTCATAGAGACTTGAAGCCTGAGAATTTGTTGTTGGACGAGAAGAATAACATTAAGATAGCGGATTTCGGGATGGCCTCGCTGCAACCCGCGGGCTCGATGCTGGAAACCAGCTGCGGTTCCCCTCATTACGCCTGCCCCGAAGTCATTCGAGTAAGAATCCACTCTATCTCTAATCCCATACGAATATCCAGACCCCTCCGCGTCTTGCAAGGAAAACTTTTCAACAAGTCAGACTCTGAGTTTAACGAGATATTACAAGCTCCAAAAACAGCTAAGAATATTAGACATTATATTTGTTTTTAGCCGCGGAAATTTAAGTTTAAGAGGTAAAGTCAAAAACATCAATACAATTATTTTCAAATAACTTAAGAAATGATAGCATTCATCTTCCGGATTGATGAATGCTATCAGAATAAACAATAACCGTGAAAGCCTTAAATCCAACTTAAGAAACTTTTATTACAATTAAAATTAAATATAAAATATAAATATTGACCATCTCTCACGCTATTTGTAAGATAGTAGTTTAGATTTAAGTTCGGAAGCTGATTTTATCCCTTAAACTTGAGACACCACAGATAAAAAAAATATATATACTGAATATTTTAAGCAGTTTTTGTAGTCAGTCAAATTTCATTAAAATCCGACTCTGACCATTATTAGAAAGAGTCAAGAAGCCGGGATCGACTTAATTGCTTCGACATTGGCCACGTTCGAAGGGATTAATAAAGGGACGTAATCGCTCCTAGCATTCGGGACGAATTATTATTTTTTCCGGGGCTTTTTAATTAAAAGGGGAAAACGTACGGGGATAATTGCACGTTTTCCAGGGCGAGAAATACGACGGGAGGAAGGCGGACGTTTGGTCGTGCGGGGTGATACTTTACGCGCTTCTGGTAGGCGCGTTGCCCTTCGACGACGACAATTTGAGAAAGCTGTTGGAAAAGGTGAAACGCGGCGTGTTTTACATACCGCACTTCGTACCGCCTGAGTGTCAAAACCTGCTCAAAGGAATGATCGAGGTGGACCCGGAAAAGAGACTGACGGTAACATCCAAGTACCAATAAAATACACCTTTACGATCATGTTGTACGAGCAATAGATTGCACAGAAATTGCTCTCACGTTTTTATTAAAGTATTCTTATCCAGGGATTGAAAAAGCTATGATACGAATATCAAGGGGCGCGGTAAAGCCCCGAAGGCAATATATAATTACATTAGATTAGTATAGGTTGCATAAACAAATGTGTTTTTATTAGATTAATTTCAATTACATAAAACAATTGTAATTGAAACAATGAAATGGAGAACCAAAATATAACAGAAACCGAGAAATAACAGTTACAGGATACAATATCGGTTCCGAAGAGCTAAAGCTGAAACCGATATAAGTCAGAACCTATAAATAACAGTTTGAAACAGTTATTTTCAGATCCTTTTCAATGCCTCTTCTCATTCAATAACACAGTTGCAGATAATTTATGAATTCACACTTATATATCCTTTATTTCATATTTTTAATTGTTAATACTTGCACGCAAAACTCAGCATACCAATTGTTCTTTTCTAAAAATTACTTTCGTTGATTAATTATCTGGGTTATAGACTAAATGATATTCTTTTCGAAATGAGAAAATGCTATTAGACATTCGCTGGTTAAAATCGGCATTAATGGATCTGTCGATTAATTAGTCGCGTTGGGAGCAGAGGAGCGATAAATCGCGGTTTGGCATTTCCTCAGCTGGCGGAAATAAACAGGCACGTGTGGGTGACGGCGGCGGGCAAGGGCGAGTTGGAGCTAGAGCTGTCGATGATGGACGTGGTGCAGACGCACGTTATTCCGTCCGTGGAGGCGATCGATCCGGACGTGTTGCAGGCGATCGCCAGCCTAGGCTGCTTCAAGGAACGGGACAAACTCATTCAGGAGCTTCTCAGTCCCAAGTAAGACCAATCTTTCGTTCTTACGTTCCTAGCACATCGTTCACTAAATGCAAGAATAAAGACACACGAGAATGGAAATAATGAGAATTAACTTTTGTATGTAGCTGTACGACAGTAGTAGACAAGACTTATTTATTATTTACCTAAGAAATATTCCTGAGAATAAGAATATTAAAACTGATTGCCTAAAATATTGGACATACCTTCCTATCATNTGCACGAAAGAATCGCATCTGATTTGCCTTTGAATTTGAAAATTAAATCAAAGAGGCTTTCGCTCGCTCCGGATGATTGAATGGAAGCAAAGTGCTTCTCCATAGAAGATTTCTTGTTTTCACGCGATGGTTTCAGTCACAACACGGAGAAAGTGATATACTTTCTGCTACTGGAGAGGAAACGGAGAAGACCAGCGTGCGAGGACGAGCTGGAGGTGATGAGAGGAGGCGTTCGGAGCTCTTCGGGACAATTATTAGAAGCGGATCCACCGAGGAAACGGGTGGACACTTGCAGAGTGAACGGCAGCACGGCTCTCAACCTCGGGGAAATTAGCCACGGCTCGCCGTTAACTCCTAGGAGACAGTCCAGGTGAATTTTTATTGAAGATATCAAAAATCTTATTTTCTAAATGTTTTACTGTAGTCGAAATATCAAAACAGATTCATTTTATAAATATTCAAACGCGACTTAATAGTTATTGCAACAAAATAATTTATTTCTACATTAATTTGTCATTGTATTAACCAGCATTGAATGGTAACAAGTGTGTGTTTTTTAACTGACTACCGTAAAACCTTCGGTTTATATAAAAATCTACTTATATCTCGCCGCTGACTATACAAATCGGATCAAGTTCTGTGTCAATCGCACGGTCGATCTCTCTGAGCTACCTTTGTCTTTGTCCAAGTTCGCGTGACCATCGGCGAATCCTCTGGTCGCGTGCACGATATCAACTGCTCCTCTCAACCCCTTTTTCCATCGTCCACCCTTCCCGTGGCACGTGCGAACGCGGACGATTAACTCGATTGAAATTGCGTTCTCCTCTCGAGTGTCGCGCAACAAACTCGATTAAATCGGTAGACCGGTTCACGGAACGCCAAACTCGCGAAATAGCCCACGATTTGGTCCGATGCGGCTTCCGATTACTTATTTCTTCCAGACAAATATATCGTACCTTCCGTTTTCTGATTAGAGCAACTCGTACTGCGATTTTGTGTTTGCATGATATATTTATTTTTTTATGTACAATAAATAGATAACGGATTCTATACATTTTGTAAAAATATTGAACTCGTCAAAATGAGGCAAAACTTCGACTCCGTTCATTTCCTCAAGTTTTTCTTTGGTTTTATTAACCATCTGTGTCTTGGTGTTGTCATGTTGAAGAAGAGTTCGTTCGCGTTGGATCAAAATCGGATACTTTTGCTTTCATAAGATCTCACAAACACGATATTTCATAAATGATTCAGACCATTTTTCTAGACCCAATATTAACCCTTTGCACTCGAGGGCTCTAAAAATGTTTTTTTTTTCTTTTTATGTATTATAATACTTGTATCCATAACNGTTTGCATGATATATTTATTTTTTTATGTACAATAAATAGATAACGGATTCTATACATTTTGTAAAAATATTGAACTCGTCAAAATGAGGCAAAACTTCGACTCCGTTCATTTCCTCAAGCTTTTCTTTGGTTTTATTAACCATGTGTGTCTTGGTGTTGTCATGTTGAAGAAGAGTTCGTTCGCGTTGGATCAAAATCGGATACTTTTGCTTTCATAAGATCTCACAAACACGATATTTCATAAATGATTCAGACCATTTTTCTAGACCCAATATCAACCCTTTGCACTCGAGTGCTCTAAAAATGTTTCTTTTTTTCTTTTTATGTATTATAATACTTGTATCCATAATCAATTAAAAAAACAATAACACACAACGATGACTTCTTTTAATCATCATCCATCATTTACTTATATGTGAATACAATCTTTCCACTAAAATTGCTCCGAGTTGCTGGTAATATGAATGAAACAAAATTTTGAGTGCAAAGGGTTAAGGAGATTCTACCGGTAACAGTTTTAAAATTACGAAAAATCTAAAATTTAGCGTATGTGTAGATATTGGTTAAATAATGACTCTGTTAAAATTAGTGAACTTTCATGGGATGAGAGAAGAGTTCTGAAGATTTCAATTTAAATTGTTTTTCGAAAATATCTAAGTTCCTATTGGTCGGACGATATGTATGCATAGGATCGAAATTATAGATTGATCAATTCTCTACAACAATCATTCTTGGTATTTTTTTTCTGCGAGTAACGGTTTTCGAAATAACACGCGACAAAACTTTAAGTTTTCGAACCAAGCCGCGTACATCATTCTTCCGAAAACTTCAAGTTTTTACCACGTGTTATTTTGAAAACCGTAGCCCACAAGAAAAAAATACCAAGAATGAGTGTTGTAGAGAATTCATCAATCTATGATTTCAATCCGATGCATATATGTATATCGTCCGACCAATAGGAACTTAGATATTTGCGAAAAACAATTTAAATGGAAATCTTCAGAACTTTTCTCTCATCCCATGAAAGTTCACCAAAATTTAACAGAGTCATTATTTAACCAATATCTACTCATACGCTAAATTTTAGATTTTTCGTAATTTTAAAACTGTTACCGGTAGAACCTCCTTAAGGTTGTACTCCCCATATCTGGAAGTAATGTCAGCCCAATAAAATTTTGCCAGTGAGTCAACAATGCCATTATAAATGTATGTGCAAAATTTAACTATGATTTACGAGTTAGTTTTAAAGATATAGTAATTTAAAGTTAATATGTGTTCTTATGGAGATTCGAGAAATATGGCTAATTTTGTTGGAATTATTGAAAAAACAATGTTTAAAAAATAATGGCATGTACTTGTGAATACG
>SMSR01015786.1:26152-57215 GCA_019453355.1 Ceratina japonica
CCTTAAGACTCCTACCTAAAATCATGTAGAATATGGCATATTCTATATTCCATATCTAGATGCACGTTTTAATTAGTCGATTTGTCATTGTAAATAATGTTGGGATTCATCATGTGTGAATAAATTTGGATGCAGTGCTAGGCATCACGCGCGTCGCTCGCCGAGCACAGGGTGCCACACGCACGCGTCGCACTCGCACGCCTCGACGCCGGGCAGCTCGCCGTTGCACGCGTCGAACGCGGTCGCAGGATTGCTCAGCCCTCACAGGGCGCCTCCGACCTCGCATCTAGGTCAAACGGGAAGCCCTCACAGGCTGTCGACGGTGACGGCCACCACGGGCAACGGCAACACCACCACCCCGGCTGTCGTAACGCCTGTCCCGGCTCTGCCCAACGTGGGAATTGAGATAAACGACGTTCAACAAGGTAAGATACGAGCATTCTCACTAGATACTAAATTTAAAAACACTGCATCCCAACCAGACAATGTTCCCATCAAACGTTCCAGTTTTGCAGTGGTCATTCACTTTTTTCAAGTGTATTCGCAATGCCTCTTTAGAAAACGATCAGGTCAGATGAGAATAGAAATTATTTAATTGTTTCACTTATAAATTTTAATGTGCATTCAATTTTTTGCAATGCAATCAGAATGTCAATTCAGAAAATGAGAACTGAAAAAGTTTAATCCTTTAAAAGTATGAAATAAAATTTACATTATGCATTCACTTTTTTCAAGTATATTCGCAATGCAACTTTAAAAAATGAGATGTGAAAAAGTTTAATCGTTTGAAGGTATGAAATAAAATTTGCATCATGCATTCACTTTTTTCAAGTGCATTCGTAATGTCAATTTAGAAAATGAGAAGTAAAAAAGTTTAATTATTTGAAGGAATGAAATAAAATTTGCATTATGCATTCACATTTCTGAAATGCATTCATAATGTCAATTTGGAAGATGAGAAGTGTAATTCTTTAATCGTTCGAAGGAAAGAAATAAAATTTGCAATGTGCATTCACTTTGAAATTTCATATTTCTGAAACGCATTTAGGGTGTTATGAGAAATAAAATTGTTTAATCGTCTGTGCGAGTGAAATAAAAGTTAGCAAAGTATTCTTCGAGGAAGATTTTAATGGCATTGTTTAAGAGAAAGGTAGTTCGAAGTCCTTCGACGAATCGATACAAACTTCTTTCCATGAATAATCGATTCTTTGAAAGTACACTTTAAATTATCCAGCGAATCCTCTTAACAAGCTCGCAAAGTCGAAGTCGCGATCGAATAAAACGTATCTAATTATACCAATAAAGAAGCGAGCGCTTGCTGTCCATAAATAGAAAGTCCGGTCGAAAAACAGGTATGATAATTTAAATAGCAAAATAGAAATATTCGGTGCGCGACAAAGGGAGAGGCAAGGTGTTCGGAGTGTTTGTACAGGGGAACAAAAGCTTTGCCCCCGTCTGAGTAGGCGTTTCATCTTGCAGAAAAGGGCTACCCAGTTGGGGTGGTTTGAAAAATGCAACTGACCTCCGAGCATAACGAGCGAATCATTGTACAGACGCGATCGCTTTTTTTCCCTCTCTTTACAGTGACAAAGAAACCTCTCTCTGTTTCTATGTACAAAGTCTCGCGTTGTTTATTCGAAATCATTGTTTACGTCAAAACAATAGCTTCTTTACAATCAAGGCATAGTTGAATCAATACAATCTTTCTAGAAAATCAATAGTTTAATTTCGTATAAAATGATAATTAAAAACTGAGCAATGAAATATGGAAGGTACTAAATCAAAATAATTAGTTCTGAAACAGCATTTCAATTATCTTTCTGAAAGATTCATTAATTTAATTTTACATAGAATGTCAATCAGAGATATTGTAATAAAAAATAGAAGATAGTTAATTGCAAAAAGATAGAAGGTACTAAATCAAGATAATTATTTCTGAAACAATACTTCAATCTTCCTGAAAGATCCATTAGTTTAATCTCACATAAAATTGTGATCAAAGACCTTGCAATAAGCACGAGAAGGTGCTTAATCAGAGACCTTGTAATAAAAGATAAAAGGTACTTAATTAAAGACCTTGTAATAAAGTCAAGAAAATTACTTTTGTGAAAGATGCTTCAATCATCGTCCTGAATGATCTATTAGTTTAATCTCACATAAGATAACAGAGACCTTGCAATAAAAAATAGGAGATGTTTAATCGGGCTAAAAGTCTGAAATGAGAACAAAATGAAAACAATAATTTTTTATACATGCTACAATTTTTATCAATCAAGAATCTTACAATATAAAATAGCTGCTAAATCAAGATAATGATTGTTGAAACGTGCTGCAATTCTTTTGCTACGATCTTAATATTCTTTCATTGGAAAATATGAGAAGCTATTGCGTTGCGTATAACGTAGAAAGTGGAACAAGTAAAGAATAGTCGGTCTGTCAGTAGTAGCGGTCGGCGTTACACCGCCAGGCTCTCCCCACACTGGCGCCGGCTCCGGGGCTCATCACTGGAGATCAAGGTTGACAACCATCAAGAACTCGTTCCTCGGTAGTCCTCGGTTTCATCGACGCAAGCTGCTAACAAGCGCCGAGGAGGTACGCAATTCCCCTTCTCCCTTATTCTCAAAGGTATTCAAAAGGAGGCAATATGAATATCATATAAAACATCTGATTCTCTTGTTTCATTATTATTTCATTTTACGTAAAGTCATCTTATATGGAATATTACGAACCTACTAAACAAGTTATTACATTTCGAATTCTCATGTCGAATGACAGAATTTTGATCTCATTTATGAGAAAATATGAATATAATAATTGCAGAATTTTATAATTTTATATAACTATTAATACATCATTTAAGAATATTTTAAAATTGAAATAATGCCAATTTCGAGGATAGGAGGTGTGCAAAAGCAAGAATTATAGGACATGTAGACGATGTAGACAGCTGCAAGTCATGTACAGTCTAATCAAAAAATTCCAAAACTATCTATTAAATTATATTGGACAGAACTTTTTATTACATATCTTAAACTTTTTGCAGAGATTATAGAGCTGGTACAACCTTGCTCACTTTCTTGATTACACAACAAGATGTTTTATATAAATTTTGTATATGATACAGTTCTTTAACTTACTATTAGATTATGTATCAACAAACCACAATTGATTTCAATAAAATCATTCCGCATAATCTTAATTTTTTTTCGTCTGTTTCTTAGGTACATCTTACACCGGACTCCTCCCCGGAACTGACGAAGAAGTCGTGGTTCGGAAGTCTGATGACCACTGAGAAAGACGAGACGTTCACGATCCTCGTTAAAGGAAAAGCGTTGGCCAGCGTGAAAGCCGACCTGATCCACGCTTTTTTATCGGTGAGCTCAGAAAGCGAAGACCAAATTTACGCATTCGACGCGAGTAGTGTTAAAACATCGATCTCGATCGACAGATAGCCGAGTTGTCTCACAGCGTAATCTCGCCGATGTCCTTCAGAGTGGAATACAAAAGGGGAAGCACGGCGCCTGCCATGTTCCAGAGACAAGTCCGATTCCAAGTGGACATTAGCGCAATTTCCAAGCAACCCAACGAACCGCTGTTCGCTATTACCTTTACCTTAATCAGCGGTAAGCTAATTTTCAGTCAATTCTTTCGTCCTGCTTTACGTACAAATACATTGCTATCAGAATAAAACGAGATCAGGTGATAAGGGAGAATCAAGGTTGCAAATCTTTTAACGATTAAATTTATCTAAATCTCTCTGAATCTACGACTGGAATATTCTTTAATTAAAAATCATTGAAATTATAAAAGACAAATAATTTTAATTCATAATTAATCAAGTTTGAATAAAAAACCAAACATTAATTCCCAATTTGTATTCAATTTAATTAAAGATTTAATCATTTCTCTGCAATCTCTCTGCGATCTCTACTAAATTAAACTTATTGCTCCACAAAGAAAATAAGTACATACATAGAAAACAGGACGAAAAAATAGAAAAAAATAGTAAGTGAATAAAAGCTAAACTACCTAGCTTTAATTTAAGAATTAAAGTAATTGAAGAGAAAATACTACAATGGAATTGTGATAATCCTAGTTCAGCATAATTGATTTAGCTGAATAAACTATGTATTACATTATAGTATATATTCCGGATGACTGTATGTTGAGCCTTGTTAGAAGAATACATAGATGTGGTTTCGTATGTATTGAGAAACGTGCCGGATTATCGGGATTCTACAGTAGCTCTTCAGACTAGGGGTTGAAAAGCTAAACCGCGAATAGGTAGACGTAAGGTGGCGGCGTTTGCCATTTGGCAGCCATCCAAGCGCAACTAGATCGATGTTACCTTGGCCAGTGCCAAAGCCTGTCCGCATGTAAGCGCGTGTATAATTTCTTGTTGTCTCCCACACGCCCCTTCATTTACTCGAGTCAGACACCAGCATCAGACTGGATCCGCTCTCCTTTCTCCTCACAATACCAATCACACGTTTTGACAAACATCATTTCATTCCCGACGAAACTATTGGCAACAAGTTTTCTGAACCAAAACCATTTCATAATATGAAATAAAAGAATTTATAAATTTAATTCCACGCCAGTCGTGGTTGCACTTTCATGGAAATTATTTGAATAACCAATAATTTTATTGCTTGGCAATTACGAGTTCTTGCAATGCGACTCACACATTTTCAAAAATATAGTATTGGCAACGTTTTCTACACCAACACTGATAATATGAAATAAAAGAATTTAACTAGATTCTATGCCAGAGATGTGACAGTTTCATTTCAATTGAATTATGTGAATCTGTAATTATTGTTGAGGAATTACCAGACTCTTAGCACCAATAATCATAATTATCAATTAAGGAAAAGGTATTATTTATCATTACTAAATCGCTGATTTTTATCCAAACTAAAACATTTGTAACATCAATTCTAAAAATGTGATTTAGACAGAAATGGCTTTCACTAATTCAATACAGTCATATACTAATTCAATACAGTCTGTATAGTCATATGTATGCAATTTTCCCTCACGACAAGTATAGTACTGTTAGTCTAAACGTTAAATGCTTATGCTTGGACGATTCCAGGGAACATCCGAAGATTTCGCAGAGTGTGCGAGCACATTCAGTCGCAGGTGTGCTCGAGGAATGTTGGTATAAACATAGGAGGGCATAGCAGACCGGCGCCGCCTAGTCCCCGAGCTTCCCGTAAGTTCGCTCAAGAGATGAGCGAAAGCTCCAGCTGCGGGAGCGACACCAGCGAGCGACTGTTCCTCAGCCCGCATCCAGCTACCAGACAGGTAGTCTGTTTCAACAAGGTAGCGCATCATCTTCCTCGTAGATCCATCACACCTAACTATTTTCTATTCTATTCGAAATCACGGAAACGTTCCGCAAGGTGACTCAAGATATTCCCTCTAGCTTGTTCACATCTCGTTCCGTAGTACAGGCTGTCCGAGAAAAGATGTCAGAGCTGAAAAGAGGTGATTCTGTAATTGTTTTTAAACAACAATTTTCCTTTCCTGAAATGCGAAGTAAAGCATGGTTTCTAAATTATTAACAAACACTACTGACCATTAATTTAAAAACCATGCTTCACTTTGCATTTTGGCNTTGTTTTTAAACAACAATTTCCTTTCCTGAAATGCGAAGTAAAGCATGGTTTCTAAATTATTAACAAACACTACTGACCAATAATTTAAAAACCATGCTTCACTTTGCATTTTGGCAAAGGAAGTTGTTGTTCAGAAACAATTACAGAATCACCTGTTTTCAGCTCTGACATTTTTTTTGGGACATCCTGTATAGTAAATGTTGTAATTTCTGTCCATGTCACAATTGCTATTCACTGTCCTTATTTTTCTATAATCTTATATGCACCAGTGAGGAGAAATCGTAACGTGGACAGAAAACCATTTACTATGTCTGTTTCAAACATGATAAAATCATTCAGTTAGATTCACTTAGTAATATAGCTGAACACGTAGAGATAGTTGCATCAGTATGTCTGTAAAACTGAAAGTGATGATAAAGAATCAGTTCATTGACTTGCACTAGATATAGATGTAGACAAGAGATTCATTAGAAGGCCATTATCTATTGTCACGTAGTCTATCACGTTAGACATATATAATTGACGAAGTTTAATTTTTGGCAACAAGTTTTCTAAACGTCATGTAAGTCAGTTGATCACGTTGAACATAATTAGTGTAAAGATCAATTTATGGCGAGAAGGCTTCTAATACTCAGTCTATCACGTTAGACGCGATTAATATAGAGATCAATTTCTAGTAACAAGTTTTCTAAGCAAGGAGTGTTTGATAATGTATAATAATAAAATAACTATTTTTATTTTGGTCACCTAACGTCTAGATTGTTTGATAATACAAAATGAAATAATTTATAAATTCCACGGTGAACTCGCTGCCAAAGGTTTAGATCAGTGATACTCAGCCTTTTTTCTAATAACTTAAAAAAATTAAGAACAAAATAAATTAAAAGAATTTTGTTATTTTATGTGAAATTTGAGCTTGGTGTTTTTTAATAACTTATACTTGAGCGCAAAAATGATAATGCTTCAGATTTAGAACTCTGAATGTGATTTTCATTTCGAGGGAGACTATTGCCTAACAGCGACGACACATTCCAAGAATCTCGCGTCACGGTGGTTAAGAATCACTGGTTTAGATAATAATCATCATAAAATGAACTGCATCTTAAAAACTGAATTGAATTGATTGCAGATCGACTCGGATATTGACTCGGACACGTCGGTGTTCGACGTGAAATCGCCGACGCGTGAGAACGGTCGGAGGAGCTCGACGTCGACGAACAACAACAACCCATTACCTGGTGACGCGACGCCGACGCCGGGCAGCCCGACGAAGGCCGTGCGCAGCAACTCGGAGAGCCAAAACACGCCCGAGAAGAAATGCGTGACCACGATGAGCGGCAACAACATAGCGTGATACTACCAGAATTTCCGTTTCGAATTTCGATCCAGCCTGAAGGGCTTGTGGGACAGCACCCAGAAACTCTGGTGATCGTCGGGAGGCGATCCTGAGACCGGGAAGGCGGCAGCGGTACTCTCGATTCTGACAGAATTCGAGGGACAGAACGATTCTGATAATAGAATTTTATTTAGTTGATCATTCGACGAACGATAAGTTTGTATTCGAAACGCAATTCGAGGGAATTTTGTTTATTTCTGGAATGGAGATTAACAGCCCTTTAATTACAATAAAAGAGATGAGAAAATGAGAATTTTCTATTATCAGTGCTTCGAATTTCGGCAAGGTTTGAGGAACGTCGCGCAGATCCCGAGGAAGCGGTAATCGAAGATTTTGCCACGTGCAAGGATTCAATTCTAAACCAGAGATATACAAAGAATACTTATAGCTTGTTAATCGAACGAGGCATTGAAATTAGCGAGCATCGAGGAGAGAGTGTGAATCTAGATAAATAGAAGCAATCTCCGATGGAAGATGAAGGTCGTGCAAGATTTGTTGTGAGGAAAATTTGTGCAGTGATAGCCTACGGCTTTTCGTTGCGACGGTTTCTATCTGAAAGTGAAGTGCAATAGTGACACACGTAACATCGGATTACGCGGCTTTCAGATGCTTTATCCCGGTACGTACTTACATACAGCTAATTGCGAAGCGACAATTAACTTTGCTTTAATTTCAGTAGATTAATAAAAAAAAAAGCCGGAAGGATTCAAGAGCCTGTTCATTAAATTCCGTTAATCTTGTTAATCTTCTCCGGTTTTTTTTAGATTGTTTTACGATTCCTTTCGTCTTAGACGTTTGCGTCATTATTTATTGCACGTCGAGTATCCTAAACGAAATCAGGATTGGGCATATTTCATTTCAAATGAGATATTAAATAATAATTTGAAATAATGAATTATTCATTATCTTCGTTTTAAAAATAATATTTGTGCTATGAAGGACACTATTTCGAAATAATCTTTCATATTAGCTAATTGAATCATATATAATTGGTCATATAAATGAGCCTCTTAGTTGCCAAGTAAACTCCTTTTTCTTAGTTTTGTGAAAGTTTCACTTTCAGACTTTAATAATATTAGTAATATTGTCAAGATTATTTTCCAAATAATTTATTAGTAATGTCCAAGCCTAAGATTACTCTTTCCATAGTACATCCTCGATCCTAAGTCTTAAAACGATTAATTGAATGAAATACTCTAAAATTTCTAATATTAAAATCATTAAATTAAAAAAATTCTAATTTCTCATCTAAATAATTACACAAAAAGTGTTTAATTCATTTCAAGTAAAATTTCATCAAAACTACGTACTTATAATCAATTTTTTAGTTAAAATGATCTTGGATGATTGCTAATTTGGAGTATATGTATCAAATAATTCGATACGCAGTAAATACTTGGAGTTATCTTAAGACTTACGAAGAAAGGTGTACGCAGGGAAATGTTATCTCGTCTCACGTTATTTTCGCGTCTGCAAATAACGAAATCAATTAAAAGCAAATCCACTCGATAATATCGAGTAACCGGATATGCCTTATCCTTAAAAAAAATATTCAAAAGCCGCCTTAACGATTGATATTACATAAAAAAGTAAACGCGATAAGACCGATGTTCCATTAAAACTCATAAACGGATTGCGGATTCGACGTGCGAGCCAGTGCAGGACATCAAAAGCTATACACATTAATATTTTTAAACAAAATGCGATCTGAAATTTTAAATCGTCACGGAAAGTCTCTAAGCCGGCGTGCGAATCCGCGGTCTAAACACTTTAGCGAAACGCAGCTTCCCGGCAGATTCTAAAATTGAGACGAGGATTCCGCTCCGTATTTTTACATTGCGCGCCGAATAGGAACGAACTTTTTCTAGTGCGAGGAAACTGCGTAGGTGCGTCCCGTTTTCGCTTCGCAATATTCGCCATTGTTTCGAACCTTTGAAGAACTGCGAACTAGCCGAACACGAATGAAACGAACGAACAGCATCCTATTTGTCGATGGGCTATCGCGAAACTCCGGGACACGGTGAAGAGGTAAAAGGGAAAAAACGAAACCGAGACTCGCCGCCGAGCGTCTCTCGCACTTTCTATTATACGTATTTAACTTTTTTGCAAGACTCGTGTAAGTAGAGACAAAAGGGAGGGAGGGAACGAGTTACATACATAAAAAAAAAGCGGCGCAACGATCGCGTCGAGAGATTTATTTTTTGCACGCACGAGAAAAAAAACATTTCAAAAGACTAATATATAAATATAAATATATAAATAAAAAGGTACATATATATATATTATATATATAGGTACACGTATAAGTACTTAGGTTTCACTTATGAGCGACGCGTTGCTACGCGTACGGCTTCTTGTCTGCTACTTAAAAAAAGAAAGCGAGGAGGAATTCGCCGGAAGAAGAAACATAAAAGATCTTACCTAGTAGATTAAGCGACGAAAAAAAAAAAAAAAAAACATCAAGTGTAACCGATACCCGTTTTTCTCGACGCACGGTGAAAAGAAAACATATCTCAACAATTGTCCCGGCTTCTTAGTGGAACGACGAAACGCATTGTAAAACGCAATTTTTAACCAACCACCGTAGGAGTAGAGTTAAACGACGAAACCTGCCGAACGCCAGCGTGAGAATCCGACTAAATTACATTATTCGAAGCAACCGCGTGTCCCGTCTAGATTTTCTCGAGGACTTGAGTTCATTGACTTGGTTTTTCATAAAGAATTAATCTCGATTGAATATGCGAGTTTATCGACACAGTTCGAATCCGAAACGACGATCCAAAGACAGAAACGTGTTAAAGATTGACGAGGACCGGAGCTAAAATGAATGTCCACTTAAAGGCAGCAAAGAATGATCATTTTGTGAATATAAATAAAAACTATGTTACTATTCTTTTCAATTTATCGCAGACATGATCTGTGCAAGTGCAAATATTTTTTTATTCGAGTTCGCGGGCCCCCTTTAATTCGCTCCTGCCCAAGGACCGTCGAAACGGCGATTATATTTTTGTTAAACGTATCGCGAAAAAGCATCGAGTCTCGTGTATCACGGAAAGATGTATGATAAGCCAAAAGTGGCACTCGACAACGAAGAAAGAAAAAACGAAGGTTTTCAGTTTTGAGACAAGTATTCGATGGCGACGTGCCGTTTAGTTGGTTTCGCAGCTAGATAGATACACGTCCTAATAAAAGTGTCGTCTAACGAGAAATCTCAGATACCAATCGGTCATGCACGACCGATTTGTCAATCATTTTTCATATAATTACTATGAAATCGTTTTGAGAAAAAAAAAATGAACATGAATTTGGACGCGGCTAGTACATTTGTAATTATTTCTAATCAGTCGTTCAAACGATTTTGTGATTACGATATTTAATTAAGAGCATAAGCGAGAGTCGAATCAAAAGAGAATGTAATGCGAAAGCCCCGAGGCTAAAAAGCTCTCGCTTTAAATATTGAACATCGTACATTGTATCGCGACTCGTTCCTAAAAAAAACCAGCTACGCGAGAGAGAAACGAGGATTCGAAAACGGATGATTCGTCTCGGCGAAGAGAATTCTGTTGACCGTTTTCGTTACTAGCTAAAGAATTAATCTAATTGTTCGTAGACTTTAATTGATCGAATTGTTGGTTTTCGAAAAGGTGGCGTAGCTAAATGGAGAACGGGGGCTAGTCGGACGTGAAGCCTGGTTCGATAGGCAATTAGTATAAAATTACTCGTTCTTACCGATTCGATATCCAATATTTGTATTAAGACCATTCCATTAAGAAGCTTGCAGATAGATAGAGAATAAAAATAAAAGAAGAAGGACGTTGCTATCGTTTGACGAGCACCACCACCTTCCTGCGTTTTAATCGCCGATAGGGCAGGAGAAACAGGGAGAGAGAATGCGTACGAGTGCGAGTAACGTTTTGTTTAAATCGGGCTTTGCAATATACGCGAGATTATCTCGTAAACTAACGAGCGAAAGCAAGTGTGTGTGTGCGTGTGTGTGTGCGCGCGCGAGCGTGAGGGATGAATGTAAAAAAAAGGAAGAAACGAGTTGTCGTTGGGTAGCCGAGGCGAATCGCTATTATTGTACGCGTCACATACGTACACAATAAAGACGGACACACACCACTAACATATAAATTGACTTTAGAACGTAAGCTTGCGGTTATCTATTTACTAATTGCGAATTAATGTAAAACCATTCGTACGACATAAGTAATACGTAATTACGGAAAAGGGGAAACGGAGAGATGAAAAAGAAGGAAAGAGAGAGAGAGAGAGAAAGAAAGAGACAGGGAGGGAGAGAGAAAGAGGAGGGGAAAATACGAGGACACAAGAGAAACAAATTACCGGCCATACTAAGCTAGGATTTTATATCGTGCGAATTTAAAAAGGGGTGGAGAGAGAAAAAATACTAAAGTACTTCGGTGAATATACTCGAGTGAATGGATCGACGGTTGCCGAGTGTGTCAAACAGCTCGGGACCATTTTACCGTCTGCTGTCTCATTTCGTTGCACAACTGAGCTCGCCGTTAGCCGCGGCTCACTTGTCCACGGACAATTAAAGTACATAATATATCCGCTACAATACCCCTCGCGTGTCTCCAATTTATTTTTCGATCTCGCTTTTGCCCCACGCGACTCTGCGTCGGCTTCAATCTTCTTCTCCGCGACCTTCATATTTACATTTATTTACTTCTCGCTCATCTTGGAGTGTAAAGCTCTCGTAAAGCGAGAGATGCGGTGTCGACGTCGCGGTGGCAGACACTTTGATTCGCGCTGCGTTTATTCTCGCGAGGAGTAGCTTCGAATTATATAATTGTGTACAGACCGCGAATTTTTATACGATTATTTACAAAAGACGCGCGCGAGGATTGCAACGAGAACTGAAATGCCGGTTACTGCGACTTACCTGACATCGGATCGATTCGCGCGGCGTTTCCGACGAAACTCGCGGGGGGACCTTTGATTGATTTTTGAACGGGGGAGAGAGTTGAGACGCGCAGAGAGGTCGCGTGCTTTCCTGCTAAAATAGAGACAAGATTGTGAGCAGAGGACCCTTGAACCGGGCGCATACAATTGTAGATAATTATACAAACCAACACCATACACCTTAAAACATGAATAAGCTAGGCGGATAGACGTTTTTATACAATTTATAAGGCGATTTGCACTCGATTGATTTGTCACACGTTTACTTGTTGACGTTCCGTTGCATGTAAACACAGACACACACTGGCCCGCACGGCACGCACACACAAACACACACAAACACGGACATGTACACACGCGCGTGAGTGCCTTCGAGCTTGCATCGCGGCAGCCTTGCTCAGGAAATCCGATTAAACAGGATTAAAGCGTTACATAATTTAAATACCGTTGTCGTATCGGACAGAAATCAACTGAACCAGTTTCTCTTCGTTGCAATCCGTACTTTCGAGCTATATACAAGAATCAGCATATCGAGTTACACATTGTTATCTACGCTTCTTTCATTTGTCTTTCTAAAGTTGTGTATCCACTTGTATCGTACCCTCGTATCGTATCGCCCTCGCGTACCGTTAGTTACAAGGTTTATGAAGTTCATGGAGACCGAATCGACAAGAATTACCACTTGAAATAATATCTATTTGTGAAACGGGTCAGGAATCGTTTTCACTGGATGTACATCTTCTAATGGAACAAAAGCATACTCAATTATTTTATATGATTATTCTAATTGACATTAATGAACGAGCACTCGATGACATGTGTTTATGATTCGTTATATGATTTATGATGCAACGGTTGCCCGTTCGCGACGATACGTAACGGTGATCCGATACAGTGGATCAGGTACAAGAAAGGTAGCTGCGATGCACCGTGGCGCCTAGTGACCGCAATACCTATTGTAAAATACCTCCAAACCCCCGCCCACCCCCGAGATTTTAAACTGATTATTAGGTATTGTGCCGCAATCGTGTTACTATTGTGTCTATTCGCAGAGGTGAGGGTCTCCGCGCGCAGCTGAACGCGAGTATCCTAACGTAAACGTTGATCATTAACGATTCCGTTGGCGAACAGCGTTTTAACAGCGCGCAAAACGGACTCTTACTAGGCGGCGACGGCGCGTGGAGCGAAGCTAATTATCGCCCCGGTAACGTCGTCGTTTCACCAAAATCTCTGCCAACCACTCGAGCCAACTGCTCCAATTATTTAGCTCTTCGAGCAGAACATCCCCCTGCACCGTTTACCCGCTTCGTCTTCGAGCTTTATCTCATTATTGTCACTTTTCCAACAAGCTCTTCTCTAACGGGAACTGTCTTTAAACAAAAGTAGAGTCGCTGGAAGAGTTTCAGCGAGGTCGTAAAGTTCATGCTATCATTGCACCTCAACTACCGAAACAATAATTTCAGGTATTAGAAATCAGTTCTCAAGTCGGGCCAAGGCTGGAGCAAACTTACTTGGTACCCTTGTGAATGCTCGCGTTTTGAGAGTTGAATACTTGAATGAAAAGAATTTTTTTAATTCTTATCGCAAATTTGGAAATCACCAGGAATGACCAGATTGTCTGGGAATTTCTAAAAAAATGTTTGTATTCTTTATTAAGAAGTATTTTCATGTCTGTAACAAGTATCAGGTACTTGAATTAAGCATTACTCACGTTTGACGATGATGTGAATTTTACAACCACGCTATACTTCTCCCGTCGACTATACCACTTTCGTGTTGCTGTGTCTTTCTGTGATTGTTCTTTCATTCGGGTCTCGGCGAGGAATTAAACTTTCACGATTCAATTTCGTGCGACTTCGTTTACTTTGAACGGACCCTGCGCCCTCGTATGTGTCGAAAAAACAAACGCGGACCGCGTCGCATGACAAGCGTCCGGTTAGATTAGCTAATGAACTTTATTATTAAACGCGTGTGTTTAAATAACGCGCTCGTCGGTTTAGTACTGTAGTAGATTTCGCTTTGTTGATCGCTGTATCTCGATGTCGAGTAAATAATACCTCCGGAGACGCTTCTTCTCGCGCTTTTTCCAGTCACCATCGACGTACAGTCTCTCCGCAGTTTGGCTTCAAACAAAATTAAGCCAATTGTAATCTCAATATACTTGTACGCTTTTGATAACAGCACGCGATTCTTCCTTTTCGGTTCACGAATTTGATCATGAACAATAATGCGACCGATCAAAACGAAATTGCAGTGTTAATTTCTCAGTCGAAAGCAATAAAAGGAATGCTTCTGGGTGGGCGTATGAAATGTACTGACAAATATCCGAATTCGAGGGAAGGAAGTCTGTAAATGCTTAGCGCCGGATTGTCGATGTTAAAACTGTTGATTTAGCAATCTCGTGTTACATTTCCAACTGTACCAGCATATCTTGGCGATGATGAAAGATGGTTTGAAAAATCGAAGTGTCGTACACGAGGGATTCCGACAATTGAGTATCGATTATATGTGCTTCGTGTGAAGTCTTTCACTAATTTTTATCGAAAATGTATAGTAGATAGGAAAATAATCGCCACTTTGAAGTTTCATCGTTTGTTTCGAGTCTGCGTTCATTATGCTTGACGAAACACGCCGACTGTTAGAGTCGAGTTGAAAATTGCACGGCAATCGTCTGTGAAATTCGGGTATAGGTGAAACAGTTCATATCAAAGGTGCATAATCAATATTCCGTTTAAAAGGATCCCGGGAGTACAGCGATTCGATTTGCCGATTGCGCGTTGTATGTACCGAGTATTTAGTAACGTCCATGACAACTGACAATAACGGCTGTGAGTCCGAAGATGTGTTTTTCCGAGCTGAACTATTCCTTAACAATTTCGCTTGACTTGCCTGCGTGAATCTCGATCTTCCCCTCGGAAATTCCGGCGTCTACCGGCTCGCCGCGAGATTCGACCACAAATCAAATCGTTTTACCTTGAACTCAACGAATTTTTTAAACACCGTGAAAAACACGCGTTTAATATGTGCGAAACGACGACCACTCTTATCTGATCGATGTAACCGACGCTTGCATAAAATAAATAGACAATGATTTAAGTTACTCACCGATATACGCAGCCGATCATCACGGAAATACTTAATTGTCGCTTGTTTCGTGAATAAGGGGCACGTTTAAAACGAACGATGGTTACGTCGATTCGGGTGTTGTTATGTCTCTGGAAGAACCGGGCACCGAACGTTATATATATCGCTCCGAACACGCGGACACACTCGCGGCTAACGAAAACGAATCAACCAAAACGTGTACCCGAAAGCGTGAACGCAGTAGAATAGAACGGGCGTGATAAAAGTTTAAAGAGATGCACTTTTCACAATTCTCAACACGTTACTCGAAAGACGTAGCCATGAATCAGAGCAAATCCCGCCGCGACTGCCGGCCGAAACGACGAGTCCGCCGCGGAACCGCTTTTTCAGCGGTCGAAGTAGAGGAGGTCCGGGATTTGCGCTAAATTCGATGCACTTGCAGTAAACTATTTTTTTACGAAAATAAAGAAGAGAACGATCCTGTCCTGAAACCCTCGTTTCCTTGTACAAGAGGTAAAATATCTTCTTTTCTTATGCGTTCGCTTATTTTCACCCACGACAACGGTGTTCGCGTATTGCGATTCGAAACGATCATTGCGATTCACTCTTACTTCGCGACTCGAATAGAACTTGTTTTAGAAGATGAATAACCGCTAAACCGACAGATGTTAAACTAGCTCTGATCGCAATTCGTTTTACTCGATTCCACTTCGACGGATATGATTTCTAAATACGTACGTTTCGGTTTGTTCGTTTTATAAATACAATCTAGTTTTACTTATTACTAAAGCGAGTCACAACAGTGTACAGTTATTGTACTAACGAATATGTACTGCTGGTACTTGTCACGCAATGACTATGGATCATTATGTATTATTATAAAGTAATATCGTTAGTTTTCAAGCAAACGGATAAAGACGAGAATGTGGGGTGATGAAAAATTGTAACATATTTGTTGATGGCCAATATCAAATATGTATAAAAGTAATAATGATGCAACATTACTAATAAACAAATATTACTAATTTCGTTGCAATTGACTTTATTCCCGAGCCCGTACATTTCCATAAAACTCTTGAGGAGGAACGGCTCTTCAGAGGAGATCCTCTTATTCTTCCTCATCCATTAAGTTTTTAATTTCGAAAGGAACCCTTGGCGATAGGAACCCTTGGCGATAGGAGCTGGAAAAAATATATAAGGCATCCAGACACCTCAAACGATTTTATACTAGTCATAGTGTCACGTGCAAGTGAAACTGACCCAAAATCGTTTGAAGTGTGTGTGCGTAAACATCAGCATGGAACACGTGGTCGTATGGCCGTAGCGTTATGTCAAATATACACGGTATACACCGATGTCTCGAATCTCTCGAATAGTTTGAAACTTAAAACCGTGCACGCGTTTATTTCGCGGCGGTCGAAAATCTACAGAATGCCGAAGCGGTCGTACCCGTTCGAAGATAATTTGTTACCGCAATTTAAATTGCACGTGGGTGAAAAACAAGTAAACAACGGCGTCTCGCGGGACGAATTGATGAAGGAAATATACGGTACGAGGTTATGAATCCCGGGAGGTCAACAGTATCGTAACGTACTTGTTACTGTGCACAGGTAAAACGATGGACTTGTTAAAGGATGGTGTCAAAAATCTATCGAAGAGACTGAACAATTCGATGGAATTAAACCCCGTCGACGTGCCGGCATCGGAGAGGTCGGAAACAATTCCCTCCTCCTCCTCCTCCTCCTGCAAGCCTGCCAAACAAATGAGACTCACTAACAACCTGGAATTGGTAAGCGGGGACAAGGCTGTAAAGGTAAAGCGATTTTTCTCAACTCTTCACTGACCCGGTCGTTTGAAACGTTTGTCAATGTTATTTTCACTTTTCTAAGGATGTCCCGCCGAGACACGATATCTGCGGATGCGGTCGGGTGATCGATCGGTGCGAGTTCATCAAATGTTCTTACTGCGATCAAGATTTGTGCAATAGTTGCATGTCCGAGTGTGTCACCTGTTCAGAACTGTTTTGCAGTAATTGTTGCCTGCCTGTGTAAGTTATTAATAATTTAAATATATACAAATCTCGCGATTCCATTTTTAGAATTATTTTAATTACAGGTACGAATACGACCAAGAAGATAAACACAAATGCCTTTCTTGTTATAAATAAACGAATTTTAATACCATTTTTAATATTCATATTCCCAATTTTGTATTAACGTTTTTGAATAAATTACATTGAATTATAATATTATTTATTGCCCGATTCCTATCCTATATTTCGTTTGTCGTAATTAACCGCATTCAAATTTCGTTTCGAGACGTAAAAATAAATACAAATTAACGAAACTGTAATGGGGGAAATAAATTGACTGTCGACACTGTCGACTTTCTAAATAACAAAATATTGGTAGAATTTTGAACTTGTAACGTTCGAACAAGTTGGAATAGAAATGAGGACATCTCGAACGGTAAGTTTCAAATTTCACATCAAATGCAGCGATGAAAGAGTATGAAAGAAAAAATAAATAGTCGATTCCGATAGGGGGAAGTACGCCAGTGTCAGTGTTCTTTTCACCAGCGTACGACTCACGTGCTCCTCTAAAAAGTCGGCATGGCAGAATGTAAGTTGGTTTAGTAAAAAATTTGAATCAAACGTTAACAAAAGATTTTAGCACATCGTTCGTTTTTTATTTTCATATATTATTTCGTGTGTAGATGTCGATTTATCTGACGACCAACCAGTGTCAAAGAGAACCCGAAATCGTTGCAAGGGGAATGTTGATCCTGCGATGGTAAGATATTAATAATATTTCGACGTTTTATAAAAAGAATAAAACGTGTAATTTCGCAGGATTTCACAGAGCGACGAACAGACGATTCGTTGTGGAATCACAGAACGAAAACTGTGAAACAACTGAATGCACATGAGATTCGAGACAGACACAACTTGAATGCAGCACAGATATTAGATAATGAACAACTGTATCAACAACAATTCGATAATCTCATGGCCAGACAACTAAAGTACGCGAAACTTACACAACAAGAATTAAACGTTTTATACTTAAAATATAAATTCGATCGACATTACAAGCCTACTGAGAATTTCGTAACATTTTTCCATCAACAAGGCATGATTAATAACAGAAGTCACTACGATCAATTTCCTGACATACAACAAAGGCCAGGAAATTCGTTTGATGCTTGCAATCAATCTCAATACGTTCAAGATAATTCTAAGTACATTTCACAAGGAAAAGAGAATCAATATCTGTACTTCAATGAAAATTACAATCACTCTAATCACGGCTATAAACATTATAACACGCAACCGTATAACAATGGACAAAACTTTGATTACTCAAGTGATAGAATTCCTGCGTCAAATGAATATTACAAGCACAATTCAATGAATCCAAGTAATACTTCTCAGAGTTGTAGATATGGAGACACAACCATACTCTGCGATTTTTCAAACTTGAACCAACCATACCATAATTCACAACAAAACGATATGCGCTTATCAAATCAGTACAGTAATTGTGCAATGAATCCAAATTATGATTGCCACTTGAACATATGGAATAACACGTCTACTGCGAACAACACCTGGAGCCAGTCTAGAAACACACAATATTATAATCAAATGGAACCTTGTAACAAGAAAAACAGTTCTCTTTATCAATTTACCAGATACAATTTTGAAGAAGGGAACGACTTTAACGCATCGAATCACAATGAAGCTCATTTTAAATCTTATGACAATTATTTCAATGAACACAATGCTGAACAAGATTCAAATAATTACACTGTGAACTCGTTTACACACCCCGAAGTTCCATTGTTAGCAGATGCGTTTATGTCGCCCTTTACTGATTTTATGAATAATCAGTAATTATGGATAATAACTTAATATGTTTTTCTTTACGAATCTTAATTTTGATAAGATATTTACAAAATATTCTCAAGTCAATCAAGAAATGTAGCATTCCATAGTCAAGTGATACTTTGTAACAACAGAAACAATTCTTATTAATTTTTAATTTTTAGACCAACTTTAATGCATTGAATCATGCTGAAGCTTATTTAAAATTTTTATCAGTTTTTTAAATGAAAAGAGCACTGAAGTAGATTTGAATAATTGCATTGTGCACATTTATGTTATCCAAAAATATTTCATCGATTACGAGCAC
This sequence comes from Ceratina japonica, assembly GCA_019453355.1. Lineage (NCBI taxonomy): Eukaryota > Metazoa > Arthropoda > Insecta > Hymenoptera > Apidae > Ceratina > Ceratina japonica. The sequence goes on from SMSR01015786.1 coordinate 45,376, forward strand.
ATTTACTTTATTCTCNTTTCGTGTGTAGATGTCGATTTATCTGACGACCAACCAGTGTCAAAGAGAACCCGAAATCGTTGCAAGGGGAATGTTGATCCTGCGATGGTAAGATATTAATAATATTTCGACGTTTTATAAAAAGAATAAAACGTGTAATTTCGCAGGATTTCACAGAGCGACGAACAGACGATTCGTTGTGGAATCACAGAACGAAAACTGTGAAACAACTGAATGCACATGAGATTCGAGACAGACACAACTTGAATGCAGCACAGATATTAGATAATGAACAACTGTATCAACAACAATTCGATAATCTCATGGCCAGACAACTAAAGTACGCGAAACTTACACAACAAGAATTAAACGTTTTATACTTAAAATATAAATTCGATCGACATTACAAGCCTACTGAGAATTTCGTAACATTTTTCCATCAACAAGGCATGGTTAATAACAGAAGTCACTACGATCAATTTCCTGACATACAACAAAGGCCAGGAAATTCGTTTGATGCTTGCAATCAATCTCAATACGTTCATGATAATTCTAAGTACATTTCACAAGGAAAAGAGAATCAATATCTGTACTTCAATGAAAATTACAATCACTCTAATCACGGCTATAAACATTATAACACGCAACCGTATAACAATGCACAAAACTTTGATTACTCAAGTGATAGAATTCCTGCGTCAAATGAATATTACAAGCACAATTTATGTTTTTCTTTACGAATCTTAATTTTGATAAGATATTTACAAAATATTCTCAAGTCAATCAAGAAATGTAGCATTCCATAGTCAAGTGATACTTTGTAACAACAGAAACAATTCTTATTAATTTTTAATTTTTAGACCAACTTTAATGCATTGAATCATGCTGAAGCTTATTTAAAATTTTTATCAGTTTTTTAAATGAAAAGAGCACTGAAGTAGATTTGAATAATTGCATTGTGCACATTTATGTTATCCAAAAATATTTCATCGATTACGAGCACATTTACTTTATTCTCTAGGTACTATGGATAATTAATACGCTTGTTACGTCTTTCTTTACGAATATTAATTTTGATAAGATATTTATAAAATATTTATTTTACATTCATATACATTTTTAAAGTAAATACGATGCACACAAGAAGTGTAAATATATACACGAGCAGTACTCTGTCTTAGACATATACGTATTTTCGACTTAAATATAAAGCGAACAGACTCTGTTAATGTACAAATTACTCTGTAGAAATATCATTTCTAAATATATATTAATTTATGTTTCTTTTTATACCAAATATGTATCAAGAATATTATAACTGTGAGTTATAAAAATTAAGTTGCTAAATAATATATGTTACGTTTTTTTCACATGGAAGATTAAATCTTGTTACGTTTCCACTTAAATAAAGTGTTCTTTTATATCAAAGACGTTTTAAGTTAATACTTGAACCAGACCGTGGTCCCAATAAACCATCATCACTTTCATAATATCTGTTCCAATCTATCAGATATAATATTGTCTTCCTTTTATCTAACAACGCTGGCATTTTTAAATGTAAAATGCGTTAAGTACAAAAGATACAAAAAAGATGAAAGACATAAAATACGAATCTTATACAATATGCAAGAAGCACCAACCAAATATTTTTCTACATCGCCTGCTTTCATCGATTCGTTAAACTATGAACGAAGCTCTTTCCGGAGTTATGGCAAATTGAATTAAAATAATCAGATCGTCGCATTACTTAGAAAGGATATCATTCTTACAGATCATAATGGTGTTATGCTCGTATGATCCTTCATGCTTTTTCGGTAATCAGAAAAGTCTGTTACTAAATCGATCTCATCGATATCCTCACCCAGAAGCCGACCTTCTACGTCGTCTTTAGATCTTCTAAAAAGTCTGCAATGGAAGACACACATTATTAAACCTGCTAACGGAATTGTGAAAGAAGAAAGAAAAAAGTTCAAGCACACAAATGAAAGAATTACCTTCGTTTATATTCCACGAAGATAGACACTCGAGCCTTAAATCGTATCACAGTTTTGTTCTTTATAACAAGCAACGTATATACAGCATAAAAAAATAAATTCTACATTGTTAACAGTAAACGCAAGCGTCAAAAGAAAGTATAAAGGTAGTTCTGAACAAGCGTGTTCAAAACAGGAATCCAATAACCAAATTAGTCACGAAATACTGGTATTTTCTTTAAGTAGATTAATCGGATACGCTGCAAAATTGAATCGAAAGAGCGGCATAGTTATAGCAAAATTATGGAAAGATCTACAAGTACATAAAACACTCTTTTGAGAAAATCATAAGAAATATTGCAAAATCATGCAAAAGGTACACAGGCCATAAAACAAGCAAACTTTTGTTTCATGGTCCAGTCAATTAAAAAATATCAATTTTTATTTACAAACACCTTTCCTTACAATCTTTCATAACAGTATATTACAGTTTGATTAGAGTTCTCTTTTACTAAACCAGTTACAGTTGTCAGAAAAGTGATAAAACTTGTTTCAGTCTTATGGGCAATATCTCAATTAACAAATGTTACTCACAGCTCCTTTATTCGTATATAATTTACGAAAGTATAATTACTCGATTATCAAACGAAAGATCTCCGTTTAATTAAACGAATCTGGCTTCTTTGTTAGTATCGTACACAATTAATGAGGTAAATATAAAGCACGAAGCTGGATAATACTAACAGCTCGATGTTAGCACGTTAGGGAGAAAACAATAATATAGGGGTACCCTCCTTCAAGCAGTGGGATTATTGAAACTTCGTACAAATTTTGAAAGCGTGGAAGTCGATTGAGCGTACCTGGACAGCGTGGACGCTGATCTATGCATAATTGGTATTGCGGTATCGTCTAAGCCGCGGTGGAGAGATATAGTCTCCATGTCGATTATTCTCGCGGTAGAATGAGCGTGCATCGCGGCCAAATATTCAGCCGTTTCTAACGTTGCTTTCGTCGGTTTACGGTATCTGTAAAAATGAAATATAAAAATTCCTGTCGCTCCCTTCATATTTTACTCAAATCTGATACGTACAATTTTAACAACAAGGAACTGCCAACCACGGACGCCGAGCTCAATGCCATCGCCGCAGAGGACATCCACGGTTGAAGGAAGAACCCTAAACTACTGAATACCCCAGCAGCGATGGGAATGCCCAACAAATTATAAACACTAGCAAATAAAAAGTTCAGTCTTATCTGACGAACCGTTTTCCTCGATAAATCCAGACAGGCGATCACATCCAAAAGATCGTTCTAAAAAATTGTTAAATATCATTCGAAGTGAAGTATCACCGCCCGTCTGGTCACACCGTGTATAAACACAGCATCTAAGAAAAGTAATTCTAACTATCTTACTCGCATGAGGACCACGTCAGCTGCTTCTACTGCTACGTCTGTACCAGAAGATATTGCGATGCCAACGTCCGATTGTGCAAGGGCGGGGCTGTCATTGACCCCGTCTCCTACCATCGCGACTCTCAAGCCTTGGTCTTGTAACCGCTGGATCTTAGCAACTTTGTGCGAAGGTAAAACTTCTGCAAATACTCTAGTGATACCGACCTACATAAAAAACAAATATTACGCGATCCGTAAAGAGGGATGCATTCAATTTGTAAGTTCAGCAAAGTTTACCTGTCTGGCGATAGAAGCCGCGGTCTTTCGATTGTCTCCCGTTAGAAGAATGACTTCCAAGCCCATTTTTTTCAAAGTATAAATCGCTAAGTGAGCTTCCGGTTTAACTGTATCAGCGACACTGATCATAGCGACCAGCACGTTGTTCACTGCCGCCAAAACAGCCGTCCGTCCTAAATCCTCCTCCGAGGTCATCTTCTGCTCTACTTCCGTCGGTATATTTACAGCGTTTCTCCGCATCCATTCTCTGTTACCGATACAGATCTCGTACACATCGTCGGGACTAGCTTGATCACCGTGAACGTCAGGACTGAGCAACGACTCCAAGTCCAAATTCTGCCTCTCCTGACTCGTGCTCGCGATCGTCGCAATGTTCACCGCTACGTTGTTCAAAGTGTACGTCCCGGAGGACAACTTCTTCACCTGATTCACATAATTGATTATCTTCTCGGATTTCAACGCGTCGGTCAATGGCGTCGAAATATGCGAGACTTTGCACTTGAGCCCGCAGCCAGCGACCGCTTGAAAATTCGTGCACTGCCCGGTAGCCTCGGACCCTACTGTGTCCTTCACGAATCGAACGATCGCTTCAAACAAACAAACGATTTATTAAACACTTCCCGTGAAATTACATATATAAAAATGCTCGCGTCTTACCTGATGCGATCGGATGCTCGCTGTTCGTCTCGGCTGTACAGACGATCACCAGGAACTTGGCCAACGAACAAATTTTCTCGTTAACAAACAAAGTTATGTTCGTTACCATTGGCACACCGTGCGTGACCGTCCCGGTTTTGTCGAACACGATGCACTTAACTTTATGCGCGTTCTCCAAAGGCTCGGCACCTTTAATCAGAATACCATTTAACGCCCCGACTCCGGTGCCAACTATAACTGCGGTCGGGGTAGCCAATCCCAGCGCGCACGGGCAGGCGATGGCCATCACGCAAAGAGCACTTCGAAAAGCATACTGGAATATAGTCTCGTGCATATTAATCTGATCATTATGCGGGATAGGCAAATTGTTTATATTCACGTATCCCACTATTATCCAAACGATCAAAGTGACCACAGAAACGGCTATAACGAAAGGGATGAAATAACCCGCGATCTTATCAGCCAAGTGTTGTATAGGCGCTTTACTCGTCTGCGCTTCTTCCACCAATCGCACGATCTGCGCCAGCGTCGTGTGCTCTCCTGTATGCGTCGCGGTGATCAAGAGCGGGCCATTCTGATTGATCGAACCTCCGATCACGACCGAGCCCTTCTTCTTCGGCACCGGCATACTCTCACCGGTAATCAAGCTCTCGTCGCAGGTAGAGTTTCCCGTGAGAACTTTACCGTCGACTGGAACTTTGGCACCCGGAACCACCTTCAGCACGTCCCCTCGTTGAACCAGATCTATACTGATCAAACGCTCGGATAATATCTCGTTGTTAGGACCTAACGTGACTAGCACCGCGTCCGTTGCTTTTAAAGATAATAACTTCGACAGAGCTTCCGAAGTTTTCCCCTGGAAATTATTCAAAGGGTTTTCTCATTTACTTATTTATTCATTTGTGCATATGACGATAGACGAGTAAATGGCTCAAACCTTTGCAACGTGTTCCAGCCACCTGCCTAAACTGATGAATACTAGCAACATGGGAGGGGTGTCGAAAAACGTTTGGGGACTAATGTGTTCTTCCATTATTATGGCTGCTGACAGGACAGCGATCGAGTATAAATAAGATATCGTAGTAGTCATGGAAATTAATACGTCCATATTAGTTGTACCATGCTTTAAAGCTTTGTACGCTTGAACGTAAAAATGCCAGCCACCAAAGAACTGTAAGTATTCCTCTGTCAAAGATTTTAGATTAATTGTCCGATGCATATAAAATGATTGCATACCTGGACCGGCGTCGAAAATATGAAAAGAATTAGGTTCTCCCACGAGAGACCAGGTATTACGCAACACATATCCTCGTGCGTTTTTTCACCCACCGACATAACTACCATGAAATACGTCATAGCTAACATACACGGTATTCCAAATATTAGAGACACTAAAAACGCAGCTCTCCATTTGTTTATTTCTTCCCTGCGCGAAAAACACAAATATATAAATATAAGTCCAGTTATTTAATACCATTCCTAGGAGATTATTGCGCTTACTTTTGATCCAAATAGTCTCTGTTCTCTTTGTCCTTATTACTAATCAAGGATGCGGTGAAGCCTAGTTTGTTTATACATTCTATAATGTCTCGGACACCAACTTTTTCTACATCGTATTTGAACTTGCCACGCTGAGTAGTTAACGCGACTGCAGCAGATTGAACTCCTGGCAGCTTCTTCACGGTCGATTCTATTTTGTTCACGCAAGATGCGCATGTCATGCCCGAAATCTGAGAAATCCAATTTTTTAGTTGAAGCCACCGCTATTTCTATACTATATTTAAAAATTAGTTAAATGGTCTGAGTAATCATCTTCGAAATTTGGGCAATTTTTGAGACGCGAATGCACAAATGCCATAATTTTTTTGAATAATATATTTTGCATTTAAAGGCTTACTCTTAATTCGATTTCCCCTTCACCGGTCCCAGGTTCTTGGATCAAAGTGGTAGGGAAACCCAACTCGGAAATGCTGGAAGCAATGTCCGCGGCTCTTATCTTATCTGGATCAAACGTAACTTCCGCCTTGGCAGCTAACAATGCTATCAGGATGTTGTTTACCCCGTATAATTTTTTACAGTGTTTCTCTATGGCAGCGACGCAGGAAGCACAAGTCATACCCTTTTAAAAAATGAAACAAATCTGTGACGGCACGAAACCATGACAAAGAATTGCATTTCGTTCAATATTTACCGTTACATGTAGAAAACACTTTGCTAATTGATTCGATTCTTTTTTCACGTCGCCACCCCCGTTCATCGACACTACGACGGTATCAAATGGGGGATTATTTTTCAAATCCACTGGCGCTCGAAAGGGTTTCCCGTTCAATTCTTTAACATAAGCACTGAAACCCATGTCTTCGATGAACGCCGATATCTGCTCAGCTGTGACATCTTTATCATCGTACAAAACTTTTACTTCCTTGTCTTCTAGACTAACGTTCACTTCTTTTATCCCCAACTTCTCCGACAAAACTCCTGCAATACGAAAACTGCTTACATTGAATTCCTCGACTTTTTTCAATTGTCCACTTGCCAGTTATGTTTTTGACGCAGGACCCGCACGTCATCCCGTCGACGTGTATGCTACAAGCGCTGGTAGTCGATTTTAAAGCAGAATTCGTTTCCGAGCCATTCTGATCGCTACGAGAAGCCGCGAAGCCCATGTCTTCTATAGCTTCGACCAATTCAGCGGGCGTCACTTCGTCTGCTTTGTACTCGATGTAGCCCAGCTTCTCCTCCAGGACTACTCTGATGCTGAGAACGTCCGGACGACTGCCGATGGTCCCTTCAATACTCTTCACGCAGCTCTGGCATGTCATACCCTCGATATTGACCTTCATAGTTCCAGTATTCGAGGAATCTTTAATCTCCTGGGACCTCGGCACGTGGACCACCGTACCCTCATAATCATCCCTCTCCTCGTTTTCATCCCTGAACGATCAGATCGATTTCTTTCATAAAATCTATTAATTTCGTTTCATCTAATATTCTCCTTAACAAGTAGGATATTTAATAGACATCGGAGTCACGTTAAAACAAAGGGGACCTTATCAATAATCGTGGAAAAAAGAAGGCAGTTATCGCGAACGTACGGTTCATTCGCATATCAAAACGCGATAAAGAGAACACATTCCTCGTATTATGACAATGCTTCCTCGAGCTAAAGCTTAGCTCTTTTGCATAAATTTTTATTATCTGAACTCGGAAAACGTAACAGCAGCGATTAAGCGAGTGACGCAGAATTATGATACATATATTCGTTGCGCTTCAGCCTATCTAAAGCGGAAATTAAACATAGTATAAAAATCGATCGTTTCAATGCATTGTTTAATAATACTCGATAATTGAGTATTATCGATTACGCGTCGCTATGCTTTGAAATAGAGGCGAATTAATTAACGATTGGTCTCGTCAGAGTGAGACTTAACTACTCCATCTTAAAAGGATATCGATTCTGCTATCGTTCTGATTACTGGTTTTGAAATCTTACCAAAATGGATCCAGTTCGCGTTTATCGCCGATCAAAGGCTCCCTATCGTCTTCCATTCCTCTAATTATAATGTTGCACGAATGCTCTAAGTCTATACTCAATCGAATGTTACTGGAAAATGACTTCTGCCCGTTTATACAGATTTTGTAATAATCGCTGAGCTTAGTTACGAGGGTCAGCTGCTGATAAGCGTTGGGTTCTAGCAATAAAGTCAGGCGAGATCTGAGACGTAGTTAAGATGACAGAAATTTTGGACGAAGTGTTTCGTCAGGCTGAATATTTATGAAGGAAAAGCGACCATCAATATTTGTTATATAAAATAGACGCATCTGTTGAAATTTAACGTGTAGAATTATAAAAATGGTAAATCGTTCTGAGACGTTTAGATGATCATAGGCAGGAGGAGATTTCTCAGTGAATGGCGTGAGCAGCTCGCGGATCGCGTTTTCTTGAACGAATTAGTTCCGGCGAAGTGGGGAAACCGCAAACACTAGTTCGTCCCGATATCACCGACCGACTGATAACTGTCCTAATCGCCACGGCACTCGATCCCATCTTTTGCTCACGGCACACTTTCGGACTGGCCGTTGAAGAACTAACGAACAACCGATAATCAAGCTGTTGCACACGACTTTTCCTCGTAAACGATTTGAATTAATACTGACTTTAACTCCTCATTTAAAAGAGAAAAACTCGAGCCTCGTCACACTTTCTGCTCCTGGCTTTCTTCAAATTATATATGCTCACGTCGAAAGGAATTGGTACTCACTGATCGTTGCATAGCTTTGAGTCATTCTCTTCAGAGATTTCAGACTTACCCGATCAATTTCATGCTTTCAGCCATGATTGCCTTGGTGAGTCAGATCACTGAAGGAAATTCCTCTTTTTTATCCTAATCGTATGTTTCAGTGTTGTCCAACTCGCGACGCAAATCAAATTTTTAAAATGAAAATTGGAACAAAATTTATATTTAAATTAGGTATCCTAATTGAAAATTTTAGTAGGATATTTTCCCAATTTGAATTCTGACATTACCTAACGTATAAGGAGAATTGCAATTTTTCCTGAGCTTTGGTCTACAACTGATGTAAATTGAACTTTTCTATACTTCCACCGATTCCGGTGAAACTTTATGCATGCGTATAATTCAGTCATACAAATTTTTATTGGAGACCCTATTAAAAAAATTGTAAATCATGTCCTTTACTTTTTTACTCGAGACTTCTACAAATAGCAATTTCTCAAATTTTTGGTTTCATATTGTATAGTAAATCAGGCCTTCTAGTACCTCAAAGAAATTCTTCGCATAATCAAACTAATTTTTGGCTTGACACTAATTGGCTTTTCGATTATGTACTCTTCTTTAGCCCCGAAATGTTTGCGGATAAAAAAAAATCGCCCGCGGACTAAGTAAAAGAAGTTGGACAGAGCGACGGTATAACTGATTCAATTAATTCAAAGAAACTATTTCGTGCTCAATGAACTTTAATACAGAAACATATTTATGGATCACTTCTATTCGTAGCACTTGCAGAATTGAAACTGTATCAATTAGTCATTCTCTTTATGTAACATCCGTCCAAGGAAACGAGTCTATTCTTTATTCGTTCAAGCATATAAATTCTGCACCATGCACACGTAAGTGTAACACACTTCCACGAAACTTATTTCTCAAAATCAACTGTGACATTTAATATAACGCAAATTTACAACACAGTGTATTTGCAGAATTCACACGCAATTATCCTCTTGGTATCGTCGTTTCCATTTCCAATATCGAATTACTACGCGTCACGCGTATCGCTTTGCACCGAATGTCTTTGCTTCCGTTTACCTTCACGGTCTTTTGATTCTATTCAACGCAATACGTACGTTCATCGCACAGAGAAGCACGTGTAAACGTATATCGGATATTTACTTAATGTCCAACGTGATAGAAACCCTCAAAACCGCAAACTTTTATCACGTTTCCTTTCGGAACTTAGAAAACGAAACTCGAACGGATCGTGATCGCGTTTGGTGACCAGAGAAAGTTGACAGAAACTGGAGAACGCGTTCGACTAGTCCCGTTTTACCGCATTCACATTCCCCATCATTTTTATCAAACGACACAATTGAAGATGATTAAAAATATTATAAGAAATGAAGTTATTAAGAATATTATAGAACAGTGGATTTGTAAGGAAAATAAAATGTTTTTACTCTAAAGCGCGTTTGACTTGGAACGAAACTAGGTGTACGTATTCACTACCTGAGAACTGTTCGCGATCTCGCGAACAGGAGAGAAAGGCATGCTCCATTTCCATACGACGCGAGATAAACGGAACAGATTATTTCTCCAGTTTCTGTTAATCCTCAGCCTTTCTCTTTCCGTATTAGAAAACTCCTTACCCGAAATTCCTAGCGGGATTCAACAGCTTGTACTTCCACGTGTTAAAAATGTTCCGCATCCCGGCGGCGGGTTCACACCGACGTGTATTTAATAATTCGCGGAACGATAATAATTAAACGCGACTGTCTTCAGAATCAAAGTAGACGGAGAACCACATGTTTCCGTAGACGAGTTCCCGGTAAAAATCGGTGGCGAAGGAAGCGCGTTCGCCGGTCACGTTTGAATGGCTGAATCGATCACGATTCTAATTTTGAAAGCTGATCTGTTGCGATTTAGAATATAAAACCGAGCCACCGGCGATGTACGAAATACGATCGCTCCTCTATTCTTCACGTTTCATCATCAAAACATTGTCGGTTGATTTTCAAAACTATCGGCCGGCCGATTATATTTACGCATTCGTCGCGATCACTTTATTACGCGTATTATTTTCTCTCGACGAGCTCACGTTCCTTCTCTATGCGACAAAGGTAACGGAAGAACTGGAGAATAAATAATAAGCAAAGGTGATTAAAAAATTTCCTGTCCTTGGCTCGTTGGCAAATTACTTAGTCAAAGATAATTCGCTAGCTATTAACGCTTATGCAGGTAGCTACTATTCCTTTCTGCTTCAATTGTTGTTTAAAAAACGATCGAGCTTATAATACAACGTTTACTCACTCTTTCATCGATGTTGGCTGCACATCCTCTGCCTCTCTATTATCAAGTGACTCTACAAAACAACGATTGCACATCAGTTTTGAATATTAAAAAACTTATGTCAACAGAATGTGAAATTTATACCTGATTTCGATTGGTCTGACTCATCATTTTCACTTGCTACTGGTTTCGGATTTAAATGTTCCATCTCCGCTGCAAAATAATATTGCAAATATTTGACAATGGAAGTGGGAGTACTTTTACAGACATTCAAAACGTGCAATGTGCTTGTCAAAACGATTATCCAACGAGTGATCTAAAAGTGTAATCTTGTGTCATATTAAAAATGAAAGAAAGATGAGTTAATCAGTACTCGTATCGGCGACCAAGCGAATTAGATCATAATTGATATTATTTATCCGCGCTATTGTTCGTCGATATGAAACGCGTGCAGCTGTCATACGCGAGGGACAAAATTGTCGTACGATTTTTTAAAAGAATAAGTAAGATAACGCGAAAAACAGAATACGTACCAATAAAACATGTAAATCGAAGGATGGTTTCATCGAAGCAGACAATCTCGTTTGTGTCTCATCAATTTTTTCACGGTTTCACATGCACTATTCGTTTCCAGAAAAGAAGACATTACTCATAAACTTTGATTCACTGATCACAGAATCGTTGAGAAACACATATGTCACTGCGCTGTTGTAAATTAAAAACGAAAGTATAAAAGTGTAGCTTCAAAAAGGAATTCAAGTTAGGTTAAAGAATCTCCATCTGTCTTTTAAAGGTTATCCCGAACACCGAAATGAACCAATTAACTCAATGGAAGTTCGGTAATAACGCGAAGTTTGGTTGAAACTCGCAGATGTAATAACAATATTTTAAATATCACAAATCGCAACACTGGCAGTGAACGAACAATAGATTTCTATTCATATATCTGTGTGCATCTGTGACGCTGCATTGTTGTTACCGTTGTTACTGTTTCAGTCAG
>SMSR01015786.1:64210-116317 GCA_019453355.1 Ceratina japonica
ACACAATTAGATAAGCTAAACGTATCAATTAATTGCAGAGCTGATATAATTGAAACGCAACCAGGATCCCAAAACGGATTTTTGGCTCTTGAAGCTGAGGAATATGCAAAAATCATGGCACATATCATTCATATGGATCCAGAGGAAAGAAATGCGATTAAACTGGTTGCTAGGTACTGATTTTGTTCATTTCTTTTATTCGATATTTCATTATTGATAATTAATTAATTGTTTTCAGGGCTTCGGTAAATCGATTCTCGGGCGAAGTGTTTGAAAGAGAATTCTTACGAACGATAGAGCCATTTTTCAGGCAAAAACAGGAATAACTTATACCAAAATTACGGTATAAATGTGACTGATTATATAAATGTCAATTTATTTTCAATAAAATGATTACTTATATACTTATTTATGTCATTTTATTTTCGTATCCACAACCGTTGCACTCCAAACTATACGAAATATTTCCTTGATCGTCTTTGCCTTCAGATAATTTGAAATGCAGATTAAATTCCTTTAACATAATCTCTGCTATTTGTATAGCAGTTTCGGTGTGACAAGTAAGTTTTTTGCTTCCAAGATTAACTTTCGAAATACCTTTGGCCAAAGCCATAAAAATGACCAACTGTAACAAAAAACAATTATTATATCGTCTAGCAAATAAGATTATTTTAATTTTCCTTTGAAATACATACTTGATCTTGCGCGTGCTCATCGACGCAGGACTTCGATAAAATCGTGTCTAGAATTTCATTTGCTGCTTGTATACCTGGAGCCCTGGATTGCTCATCACGTTTATTAGAACCCAATCCAGAACCACCAAAAATACATCCACTGCTGGTGGTGCATACCAAGCTAAAATGAATTTAAAGATTAAGAAACAATTCGTAAAATTCTTGCAACATTCAAATTTTACTTGATTCCAGATCCATTGCCAACAGCAGCAGTTCTATCTTCTTTATAAGCTTCTATGTTTATATTCGGCAGTGTAATATTGTGCTTATTTAAACCATCTCTTAAAACTGACTTTGCATCATTTTCCATTTTGTAAGCCTCCTGCAAAATTAATTAGGTGTGTTAATTAATTTTGAAGTATGTTCGAACATTAATAGGAGTCATTATATGTAATACATACTCTGATAGGAACAACCCCAGCAACATATGCCCATCCTAATATCTCTTGCAAAATTCCAGGATCAGTTAAAGTAATAGCTTTCAAAGTATCTACAGGCTTTACATAAAGATGTATCTCTCCTCCACCCTTTGGATAATAGCCCCTCCATTCATTATTAAAAAGTTAATATGTCTCACAGTACGATTTAACAAATAATTGCTTAGCTCCATAATTATGTACCTTGTTACAACTCTGAAATCGAAATCAACTCCAAATTTGTTAAGCAAGGGTCTCAGTACTTCAGTAAGGTATTCTATCTGAGGCCCCATAGGAACGTTAGTTCCACCTTTAAGAATCAACCTAATAGTGTCTCTTTGAGGAAGAAAAAGAGCACATGGTAAGGACACTTGAGCTAATAAACAAATACAGCCAGCAGTTCCTGTATCCACAAAGAATGTCTGCTTGTCCTTGTTCAAGTGTCCAGGTTTAAATTCCAAAGTAGTGGAACCTATGTGTGCTCCAAATACTTCTGCGTTGCACATATCTTTTAATAATTCTATTCCTGTAATATTCCAATACTTATTCGAACAATTCTTATAATTTTATAAAAATTCTATAAAATTATGTATACCCTTCAAATGTTGTGCAGCAAGCCCTGGCTTCGGACGACCTGCTCGTATATTGTCAATTTTAATTGGAATTTTATATAATGCACTCAAAGAAAGTGCGACTCGTAACACCTGCCCTCCCTAAATCATAGACACATAATAATTAGTAAACTAAAGTAAAGTAACCTTATTAATTTCGCAATTTCCACTTGAATATTTTATGGTATAAAAATAATTTACGAATGTTTCGTGTTTGTTAAGCGATTAATAAACACTTACGCCTTCTCCTAAACTTCCATCGATTTGTATTAAAGCCGACATTGTACGATTAGGAATCAATGTGTATGATGTACGCAACACTCTGCAAGAAACATTTGTTCATTTTTAAGTTTAACGCAGTCCAAAGATATATAAATAATGATGTGTTATAATACACTTTTGATAGAGATTGTAGACGAAAGTTGCGCATCGCGCAACAATTCAGGTAATTAAGGGGCGCCGTAGCGCCCAGGAGACAAAAGGTTTAGCCCAGTAATTCTCAACCTTTTGCTTCGTCACGGAACAGTTTCAATAATTACAAAATTTGTCGGGACACTAACAATAATATAAATTAAAAGAATTTTACTTGGTTTACTGATTGATGTACTTATAATGTTCAATAAAAAATAAAATGGAAATTGCATTACAAAGTAAACAAGGTATTTATGTAATGATAAATTATAAATTACATTTAATGCGAAACTTGGTGTTTCTTTATAACTTCATTTATATTTGGACGTAAAAATGATATTACTACTCTCATTTCGTGATAATCGTGATCCAAATTTAAAAGTCTGGATCAGGCCCGTAGACAGAAATTTTTTTTAGAAAGGCACTAATTTTATATGTACATTAAATCTTATCATTAAAAAATCTGAAAAAATTCCCTCATATTCTTGGAGTGGAACTTGATATTGGAGAATTTTTTCATTTCGTAGTTCGGTCTGTGAAAAATAAAAATGCTGATTGTATTTCGAAATACGTGTGTGGCCCTAGGTGGATGCGCGTTTCAGTTTGAGTTGTGCGCACTGCGAATCCTGCGCATTTGAGCGGGGCCGATGTTGCACTTTGCACAAGTTAGGTGGCAGATGTGTATTATTTTCCATTTCCATTATTTTCTAAATGTCCGCCGACGCTAACAAAGAAGTTTTCGTCTCGTTCAGTAAAAAAAACACGTTTCTTATATCGTGGTATATTGACTCAAGAATACTCTTGTCTTGAACTCTATCATGTATATCAAACAGGTATCGTAAAATGAATTTAACACTTCTTCTAACCGTACATCCGTTTTTGCGCGCTTCATAACTTTTGATAGACGCTTTTTGAGTTCAATGCAAACATGGCTACTGTTTTTTAATGTTAATAATGATCACTTAGCATGAAATGCTTATACTCTCTTGTATCGTCAATGAATTGAGTTAGGCAGGATGTTTTATGATTACACATGATTAGATGTACATCGTTTACAGATGTTGTTATTGATGATTGATTGTATCTAAACAAGGTTAAAAATACAGGATGATACTATTATTATTTTACAATTGTTACAATATTTCTTATAGAAATCTCCTTTGCATACCCGTAACATTATAAATGATTACATATTCTGCATAATGAATATTTCTTCTGTCAGGTTATCATACAAGGTTTCAAATCGTATCGAGAACAAACAGTAGTAGAACCCTTTGATCCAAGACATAATGTAGTAGGTAAGTTGCAGTTAATATTGGGTTGTATAGAAAGAAATATTGTCGTCTAAGAAATCTCTTTTATAATGTACTTTACAAGTGATATTCTGTTTATAGTTGGAAGGAATGGCTCTGGCAAAAGTAACTTCTTTTATGCCATTCAGTTCGTTTTAAGCGATGAATTTTCTCATCTCCGACCTGAACAGAGGCAGGCTCTGTTGCACGAAGGCACAGGACCAAGAGTTATTTCTGCACATGTGGAAATTATATTTGACAACTCCGATGGAAGATTACCAGTAAGCACTATGTACATCCTCTATCTGTTTATTAGTGTCTCATTATTAACGATTCGATTTCGTAGATTGACAAAGAAGAAGTGTATTTAAGAAGAGTGATTGGTTCGAAGAAGGACCAATATTTTCTTAATAAAAGAATAGTTACTCGAAATGATGTAATGAATTTGCTAGAATCAGCAGGATTTTCAAGATCAAATCCATATTATATCGTGAAACAGGGGAAGGTACATTTATAATTCAAGTCTAATTCATAAGAATCAAGGAAAAGCAGTATTTGTTTTGTACAGATTAATCAAATGGCAACCGCACCGGATTCACAAAGATTAAAATTGTTACGAGAGGTAGCTGGGACCAGAGTGTACGATGACAGGAGAGAAGAATCAAAATTTATTTTGAAAGAAACAGAAGGGAAGTTAGAAAAGATTCAAGACTTTCTGAGAACAATAGGTATGTTATTTTTAAAACCTGAAGTAACTTTCTGCCAAATGGTTAATCGTACATAAAATTCCCTTAAAGAGGAACGTTTAAAGACATTAGAAGAAGAAAAGGAAGAACTTAAAGAATATCAACAATGGGACAAACAACGACGATGTTTAGAATATACGATTCACGAGCGTGAGCTCAAAGAGAATAAAAAGAAGCTAGAAGATTTAGAGAAATCCAGGGCTAACAGTGGAGCTGAGCAGGCAAGATTATGCGCCGAAGCAAAAACTGCTCAGGAAATGGTAAGAGTCGCGACGAAACGACTAAAAGAAGCGAAGAAGGAAGTGCAGACTGCGAAAGAAGAGCGAGATACGTTAAGGTAAAGCTAAAACAAATGTATACCAAATCCTCATAACAATTTATATTATTACTATAAATTGAATATGAAATTTTCAGTGCCGAACAACAGCAATTATTAAAGGAGAAAACTAAATTAACGTTTACTATTAATGACTTGTTGGAAGAAGTGAAAGGCGATAACGACAGTAGAAAGCGTGCTCAACAGGAATTAGAAAAACTGAAAGCGAACATCGCGGCAAGAGAAGCAGAGTTGGAGAAACTAAAACCAGAAGTAAACTATATCATTCATCATAGTTACTCGAATCTCTTGATTAATAATAATATTATTTTAGTATGAAGAAATGAAGCGTATCGAAGAGGAATGTACACGCGAATTGCAATTGAAAGAGCAAAAGCGCAAAGAATTATATGCTAAGCAGGGACGTGGTAGTCAGTTTACCAGCAAGGTATTACACCTAATTTTATTACCAATAGCAAATGTAGGAACGAAATGTTTAACAAATTCTTTGTCTCAGGATGAGAGAGATAAATGGATTCAAACTGAGCTGAAGCAACTTACAAAACAAATTAAAGATAAGGAGGAGCATCAAAGAAAAATTAGCGAGGACTTGAAACGAGATGCGGAAAAGCAAGTCGTTTTGGAGAAGAAGATTGAAGAGCATACGCGTGAAATGGAACGGCAACGAGCTTCGATAGACGAGCATAATAAACAGTATTATGAACTCACAAAAGCGAAGGACCAGTGTCAAGCTACTCGAAAAGAACAGTTCGTACATTGCACATTCTTTTTACAACTAAGAAATTTCAATGCACTAAATTACATTTATATTACAGATATCGACAAGAGAGCGTGTTACAACTCAACTTGTCAGGATTGAAAGAAGATTTAGCTAAGGCAGATCAAAATTTGCGATCTATGGCTGGTAAACCAATCCTGAACGGTCGAGATAGCGTGCGAAAAGTGTTGGATACATTTCGGTGAGCAATATTAGATTAAGGTAGTCACGAGATTTTTCTAATGTTTGTCAGTAAAATTTTTACGTTTTTGTGCTCTGCTTTATTAATAACCATGCAAAAATAGTGCAAAACATGAGTTTACGGGATTACACTTTTCGTTTTTGTATGAGAATATTCTTCGGTCGTCAGGTTTCTTTTAAGGATGAGTAAAATCTTATAAATGATCTTAGATTGTTTCAATCGTTGTCAAGGAAAATCAGTTCTAAGATTCGAAGTACAATTCTTCGATTTGAATATCATTGGAGATTGGAGATAAGGAGAAATGTAGAAATGAATGAAAGGAGAACGCTACGCGAGATTTACTTGACAGTTATTCAAGCGTATTTGCAATTCGAATCAGCGATCGATCAGGTATTATTATACGCGCCGAAGACAATTGGCATCCTACTTTTCAGATGCTCGTCGATATAATAATTCACTGATANGCATGAAATGCTTATACTCTCTTGTATCGTCAATGAATTGAGTTAGGCAGGATGTTTTATGATTACACATGATTAGATGTACATCGTTTACAGATGTTGTTATTGATGATTGATTGTATCTAAACAAGGTTAAAAATACAGGATGATACTATTATTATTTTACAATTGTTACAATATTTCTTATAGAAATCTCCTTTGCATACCCGTAACATTATAAATGATTACATATTCTGCATAATGAATATTTCTTCTGTCAGGTTATCATACAAGGTTTCAAATCGTATCGAGAACAAACAGTAGTAGAACCCTTTGATCCAAGACATAATGTAGTAGGTAAGTTGCAGTTAATATTGGGTTGTATAGAAAGAAATATTGTCGTCTAAGAAATCTCTTTTATAATGTACTTTACAAGTGATATTCTGTTTATAGTTGGAAGGAATGGCTCTGGCAAAAGTAACTTCTTTTATGCCATTCAGTTCGTTTTAAGCGATGAATTTTCTCATCTCCGACCTGAACAGAGGCAGGCTCTGTTGCACGAAGGCACAGGACCAAGAGTTATTTCTGCACATGTGGAAATTATATTTGACAACTCCGATGGAAGATTACCAGTAAGCACTATGTACATCCTCTATCTGTTTATTAGTGTCTCATTATTAACGATTCGATTTCGTAGATTGACAAAGAAGAAGTGTATTTAAGAAGAGTGATTGGTTCGAAGAAGGACCAATATTTTCTTAATAAAAGAATAGTTACTCGAAATGATGTAATGAATTTGCTAGAATCAGCAGGATTTTCAAGATCAAATCCATATTATATCGTGAAACAGGGGAAGGTACATTTATAATTCAAGTCTAATTCATAAGAATCAAGGAAAAGCAGTATTTGTTTTGTACAGATTAATCAAATGGCAACCGCACCGGATTCACAAAGATTAAAATTGTTACGAGAGGTAGCTGGGACCAGAGTGTACGATGACAGGAGAGAAGAATCAAAATTTATTTTGAAAGAAACAGAAGGGAAGTTAGAAAAGATTCAAGACTTTCTGAGAACAATAGGTATGTTATTTTTAAAACCTGAAGTAACTTTCTGCCAAATGGTTAATCGTACATAAAATTCCCTTAAAGAGGAACGTTTAAAGACATTAGAAGAAGAAAAGGAAGAACTTAAAGAATATCAACAATGGGACAAACAACGACGATGTTTAGAATATACGATTCACGAGCGTGAGCTCAAAGAGAATAAAAAGAAGCTAGAAGATTTAGAGAAATCCAGGGCTAACAGTGGAGCTGAGCAGGCAAGATTATGCGCCGAAGCAAAAACTGCTCAGGAAATGGTAAGAGTCGCGACGAAACGACTAAAGGAAGCGAAGAAGGAAGTGCAGACTGCGAAAGAAGAGCGAGATACGTTAAGGTAAAGCTAAAACAAATGTATACCAAATCCTCATAACAATTTATATTATTACTATAAATTGAATATGAAATTTTCAGTGCCGAACAACAGCAATTATTAAAGGAGAAAACTAAATTAACGTTTACTATTAATGACTTGTTGGAAGAAGTGAAAGGCGATAACGACAGTAGAAAGCGTGCTCAACAGGAATTAGAAAAACTGAAAGCGAACATCGCAGCAAGAGAAGCAGAGTTGGAGAAACTAAAACCAGAAGTAAACTATATCATTCATCATAGTTACTCGAATCTCCTGATTAATAATAATATTATTTTAGTATGAAGAAATGAAGCGTATCGAAGAGGAATGTACACGCGAATTGCAATTGAAAGAGCAAAAGCGCAAAGAATTATATGCTAAGCAGGGACGTGGTAGTCAGTTTACCAGCAAGGTATTACACCTAATTTTATTACCAATAGCAAATGTAGGAACGAAATGTTTAACAAATTCTTTGTCTCAGGATGAGAGAGATAAATGGATTCAAACTGAGCTGAAGCAACTTACAAAACAAATTAAAGATAAGGAGGAGCATCAAAGAAAAATTAGCGAGGACTTGAAACGAGATGCGGAAAAGCAAGTCGTTTTGGAGAAGAAGATTGAAGAGCATACGCGTGAAATGGAACGGCAACGAGCTTCGATAGACGAGCATAATAAACAGTATTATGAACTCACAAAAGCGAAGGACCAGTGTCAAGCTACTCGAAAAGAACAGTTCGTACATTGCACATTCTTTTTACAACTAAGAAATTTCAATGCACTAAATTACATTTATATTACAGATATCGACAAGAGAGCGTGTTACAACTCAACTTGTCAGGATTGAAAGAAGATTTAGCTAAGGCAGATCAAAATTTGCGATCTATGGCTGGTAAACCAATCCTGAACGGTCGAGATAGCGTGCGAAAAGTGTTGGATACATTTCGGTGAGCAATAGTAGATTAAGGTAGTCACGAGATTTTTCTAATGTTTGTCAGTAAAATTTTTACGTTTTTGTGCTCTGCTTTATTAATAACCATGCAAAAATAGTGCAAAACATGAGTTTACGGGATTACACTTTTCGTTTTTGTATGAGAATATTCTTCGGTCGTCAGGTTTCTTTTAAGGATGAGTAAAATCTTATAAATGATCTTAGATTGTTTCAATCGTTGTCAAGGAAAATCAGTTCTAAGATTCGAAGTACAATTCTTCGATTTGAATATCATTGGAGATTGGAGATAAGGAGAAATGTAGAAATGAATGAAAGGAGAACGCTACGCGAGATTTACTTGACAGTTATTCAAGCGTATTTGCAATTCGAATCAGCGATCGATCAGGTATTATTATACGCGCCGAAGACAATTGGCATCCTACTTTTCAGATGCTCGTCGATATAATAATTCACTGATACAATAATAAATCTTATAATGAACATAGTATAATGAACACTTGACAGCCTATCCTATTACTCTGCTACTAGAGTCTACCCCCTTAATCTTGATTGCAGATATAAATTTCGTCAATGTAAAATATGTTCTGTTTGCAGACAAAAAAACGACATGGCCCATGAAGTGAATAGTTATTATGGACCAGTGATTGAGAACTTTAGTTGCGACAAGAGTGTTTATATGGCCGTAGAGGTAACTGCTGGAAATCGATTGTTCCATCACATTGTCGAAACCGATAAATTCGGAACGAAAATTCTGAAAGAAATGAACAATCAGCGACTGCCGGGAGAAGTGACGTTCATGCCTTTGAATCGACTTCACGTAAAAGACATAGATTATCCAGAAACCAGCGACGCTATACCTATGATATCACAGCTACAATACGATCAGAAATATGCCAAAGCATTGAGGTAAATAATCTCATATTCCGATATGAAGTATGAAACTATTCGTCTACTTACGTGTTTCAATTGTACACACAGCTTTATATTTGGGAAGACATTGATTTGCCGCAATTTGGAAGCTGCGACAAATTTGGCTCGTACATCTGGTTTGGATTGTGTGACTCTTGAAGGTGATCAAGTGTCCTCGAAAGGATCTTTGACAGGAGGATATTTCAACACGTTGAGGTCTCGTTTAGAGATACAAAAGACAAGATCAGAACTAATGGCCCAAATTGATTCCCTCGAAACTCAGCTTTCGACTCTCAAAGAGGAAATCAGAAAAGCGGATCAAAACATCAGTTCTTACGTCAGCGAAATGCAGAAAACGGAAACCAAAAACAGCAAAGCCAAGTAAGTTAAAAACAGAATTTTTCATGAAGGTGATTTATTTTAATTTTTTCATATCATTATAGAGACGTGTATGATAAAATGAAAGCTGAGATACGACTCATGAAGGAAGAGTTGAGCGCGATCGAAAGGTACCGCACGCCAAAGGAACGAAGTTTGACGCAGTGTACGTCGAGCTTAGAAGCGATGCGTGCAACGAAGGAGGGCTTGGAAAGTGAATTACATCAAGAACTTATGGCACAATTGTCTGTAGCCGATCAGCGACAAGTAGACATGTTAAACGATGATATAAGGCGCTTGACGAAAGACAATAAGGAGGCATTCGCGAAGCGAATGCGGTTGGAAGCTGAGAAAAATAAGTTGGAGAATTTGTTAACTAATAATTTGGTCAGAAGAAAGGACGAATTAGTTCAAGCGTTGCAAGAAATATCAGTGGAAGATCGGCAACGTCAATTAGAATCGTCAAAGGCACAATTAGCGGATATTGAGAAGAGATTAGTGAAAGTGAATTCAGATTTCAAAGCTCAGAACGAAAGAGTAACAAACGCTATAAAAAAGGTAAATATAACACACATTGACTTATCAAGTATATCGTAATTAATATGTCTTTGGTCTTTCTTTTAGCAAAAAGCAGAGTCCGCGGAGGTTGAAAGGTGGAAAATAAAAGAGAAGGAAGCGCAGGAGAAAATAGACGCCGATGCCAAGGACTTGGAAAAATTAGCTAGCAAACTAAATATTTTACAACAGAAAATCGTAGAATGTACGCAAAAGATCACAGAACTTGGCGCACTGCCTAGTCACGATGTTTACGCTAAATTTTGTGAAATGACCACTAAACAGTTGTTCAAAGAAATGGAGAAAGCAAATAATCACTTAAAGAAATATAGGTAACATACATATCTAACAACGAACATAACGATAAATTTTCATGTATTTAATAAAAAGTTTGACTGCATTTTAGTCATGTAAATAAAAAAGCCTTGGATCAGTTCATGTCGTTTAGCGATCAAAAAGAGAGATTGGTAAAAAGGAAAGAGGAATTGGATAGAGGCGATGAAAAAATCAAGGAGTTAATGTCTGTCCTCGAACAACGTAAATGCGAGGCAATTCAGTTTACTTTCAAACAAGTATGTACGACCACATTACATGTTTCATAATCAGGCTAGAAAAGACGAAGTGCTATTTACTCTTTTTAGGTGAGTAAATACTTCAGCGAAGTATTCAAAAAATTGGTTCCCTCGGGTCATGCACAATTAGTTATGAAAACTGCGGATGGAGACGAAGGAGACGATACGACAACCGAATCGGCCGATTCCGATAGGTTTATTGGAGTCGGTAAGATGATACGAATTTGTATTTTCTTATTAGCGAGAAAATAAAGTGATATCGATTGTTATCTTTCGGGTAGGTATACGAGTTTCGTTCACCGGTCACAGAGCTGAAATGAGAGAAATGAATCAATTATCTGGTGGACAGAAATCGCTTGTAGCATTAGCGTTAATATTTGCCATACAAAAGTGTGACCCAGCGCCGTTTTATTTGTTCGATGAAATCGATCAGGCTCTAGACGCGCAACACAGAAAAGCTGTAGCGGATATGATCCACGAACTTAGTTCAGATGCCCAATTCATCACGACCACCTTTAGGTAACGTTAGAAAATTGTCATACAAATAATAAGTGATTTTAATATATAATTTTTACTTCAGGCCAGAGCTGTTACAACACGCAAACAAATTTTATGGCGTTAAGTTTAGAAACAAAGTTTCACACGTCGTCTGCGTAACGCGAGAGGAAGCAGCAGACTTTGTTGAGGATGACACGACACATGGATAATATAAGACATAACTTATTTATAAATTATTATAGGTCTCTGGATGCGGTTATTTTTTTACAAAATACATCTATTTCGTCAATAATTTTTACAAACGTTTCCTTTAAAATCTCATTTTCATCAGAACAAAAGAACCTGAAAGTTATAATTTAGAAATTAACATTTCAATGTCCGGAAAATATTTTTCATCACTGAATTATGATTTATATTTTTTGTTAATACACTGAGTATCTATCACTTTATTTCCTCATTTCTTGATTCAATTATAAATACACAACATTTCAACTGTTATATGTTTATTTGATATTGTTAAAATAAACTATATTGTCAAATAAAATGGATATAATAATAATGTAAGTAAGAAAACAGAAAATTTATTGGTTATAGTAATAATAATTTCCTTCATGGTTTCCTTATTGTATTTTATTGTGAATTATAATAATGTCTCTTTTTTTAAATCCTCAGGTCTTTTATTCTGAAAATTTTTAATTGGCGTCATAAATATATTGCTTTCTATAGAAACCCACAGTCTAATCATAATAAATAAAAATGGAGACTAGGGATGGGAATAAAGTGATATAATAAATTATAATATAAATTTCTAAATTGATGTAAGACTTGGTGCATAAGCCGAGGGATTGAAATGATCCGAGTTTTTTTAAAGAAATTGAGACAATCGTTTATCGTATATGTGCATTTTATAATAATTGTATTTCAGGATTAAGTGGTCCATAGATTTCTGACATTGTTCTTTAATGTTACATTCATATATGTAATTTGCTTAATATGAAAACTCATGATGAGAGACAGTCATTCGATTTTAATCTATTATGTACTTTTTATTACGTACAAATTTGTTATATCATAAACATCAGATGTTTCGGGATGTATCTTTGTGTTGTTAAAAATTATAGAAAAAAATTCAGCATTATTGCAATATTCGAGAAGTGTGAAAATCGCATGACAATATGTTATTATTACAAACATACTGAATGCGTATTAATATTGATCTGAATTGAAGAGAGGACAATTTTTTTCTATTGCGTTTACAGGTTTGTAGTATTCTAAGATATGCCATTTTATACGTTTGAATTATCCTTACGAAAATCTCTATAAATTAAGGAAAAAAGATGCGTGTATATGACTTATGACTAGTACAGACTGGCTAAAACTATAAATACATTCAAAATTAAGCTCTCTTTAAAGTTATCGGATTTTATCAACAATGTTTAACATTGCAGATGATTTTTAAATACGATTTAAGAATAAATCGGTTTTACAAACCGTAAGAAAAGCTAATCATTTTTTTTTTCAGTTTTATATATTACACGATTACAAACTACTTCTGCGCAGGACAAAATATTTATACATAATTTCGAGTATTGTTTATTTCTTTTATGCGTTTTAGCGTCAAAATCCAACATATGAAACATGTATATAATGACGAATTGCTAGCAAAAGATTTGATTCTTAAATGCTCAAAATTATTTCTCTCTCGATTTTAGTAAATCAGCCACATTCAAAGACTCGTTAGTAAAAAATCTTATCACAAACTCCGTGGCTTTAGTTGTCTAATACTAAGTATACCTTAAATTAATTTTACACATATTATTTATACTTTCACAGCTGTTACTTTTTCACATTGGTTTTACTCGTTCGCTCGAGAAGAGCTTTATTCCAAACATTTCAAAGATCAAATTAACAATCTTCTGCGCCCTTAATTGCATTCATTCATACGATGTGGTCTCGAAACGTTGCCTACAAAAGAATTATACTGACTTGCATTTAACATTGAGCGATGCTAAACATGATCTACATCGAAGGCTGCTTTTTGAGATTCCACTAATTACTATCGAGCAATTTGACGACGAATCAAATAAAATGTATACATCAAGATTGCAGCGTTGAAAAAAAAAACTATTGGGATACAAAAGGTTGAATCATCAGACTTAATATAAATGCAACATGATTGCAGCTTCTTTGTTTAATCCATGATTGAAGGGTTGTCAGATTTGTCTGACAGATTACCTTATTTACATTCATTCATACACTTCGTAAACAATACATAAATACAATCTCGCGGGAAAACATGATAGTAATGATTTGAGTGTCTTGCACACAGTCTTCAGCATTAAAAATTTAATTAACATTTTGATCACCCGAATAATTTCTTCGCCCTCCAATAATTTACTTCTTTTTAAATAATTAATAACCTTTATATTTGTATTTACGTATAACCGATAGTTTTTTTATACGATTTTAACGCGTGTCGCAGATGTACGCATATATATTTTTCTTCTATTCGTAACGTACAAATCACGATGGACATTGTATCACATTAATCATACGACCTCGCTCAGCCTGATTTATGCTGCTTCTCGCATATTATATACATGATTAACAAATAAAAAAAGGCTTGAAAGTACAATTCTTCGTTACGTAAAATATTGTATAATTGAAAGAAAGGAATACGTATGTTTCTTTTCTTGCAACTTTGACATGTAAAACGAACTCAAATACTGCATCGAAATATATGCTTCCCCTTTTGTGTAAAAGACGGCGTCTAAAACTTTTCCGCACGACGTAAATATGTACATTGATATTTGTACTTCCTATTAAACTTCTAACAAAACTTTCTTTCTAATTCAATTCTTTTCTTTTTCTGCTTGTTGTTAACACTTATTGAATCCCCGATCCAGCACCTGTAAAACTAATCCTCTGTTAGCTGTCTCTATAATTCTAATTATTCCGATAACGTAATCAAGAAAAAACTTCTTTTTTACATCATGATTTCTACAGAGATACTCAACAAAACTGGAAGCAGAATCATTGCATCACGTTTTCACGTTCAAGTTTTTGTAAAAAAATGCATGATAAAAATGAGGGGTACACGATTTCTTTATCAAAAATATAGAATCCAATACTAGGTAGAAAATTCCTGCTGGATAAATGGATTTTCACGTAAATACAAAAAGAGTAGACAAAAAATGCATCAGCTTTGTATTAAACTCCAACAATTCTTCACAATCGTTAAAAAGTACGAAAATAAAAAATGATCTTTCTGACGTTATTAGTTTGTAATACCAATAATCGTGGCAGAATATTTCTGCTTCCGGATTCGTTTCTGGCACGAGAAAGTCTGTAAGAGTCACGTAATGAACAATGAAAAAAAATATGTAAAAAGTGCAACTTACGTTAAGGCCCCGATACTGCCGTTCAACGTCTCTTGTTTCCATGACGTCTGCCGAACTTTCGATTTTTTCTGTAAACAGATAGTAAACACGTATTACGCATTACGCATCGTAAAATGTTTGTCGTCGGCTGCCCGCCAGTCATAACAGATAAAAAAAAACGTAAATATGTGTACATACCTAATTTTACTCGGCGAGGGAACCGGAGCGTGTTCGGCGATTGCAGGTAGCACTGAAATAAATTTATCAGTTGGACGTAAAAGGCGTGCTGTGCGAGAGGATAATCTCCATATCAGTCTTTGTCTGTGTGGCGTCTGCTCTTGAGCATTGTACTTGCTCAATACGGTACCCACAGCCTCGCGTGTTGAAAAAAAGCTTGTGTCTGAAATCTGTAAATGAAAGATGCCATGATCTTAGCCATTTCATACATTCATTGCGTTTGATAAAGAAAAGTGATTCGCGAAAGTATTCGGATAACTTTTAAAACAGAATAACTTTTCTAGTATTGTACCAAGGAACATAATTTTCTATATGCTAGAAGATTTAGTTTACTACTTAATATAAAAATATTAAAAAATTGTTCTCAATTTTTATTATCCAGTATCGCAAGGAAAAGAAACATTCTAAGATCCCAAAGAAAATTCAAGTCAGTCGGTCCAACGTTAAAAGAGTTATTTCGTTTTAAAAGAAGTCTGGATATTTTTGTGAGCTACTATATATAAAAAACCGTGGAACCATCGGATTGTTACCTTACATATTTTCTGAAGGTTTAGAGAAAACTCCAGTAGTCGAAACATCTGCTGTTTCGACGCTACACATGTACTGGTAGTAGAGGAACTGGGAGTTGTAGACGCGGGAGTTTCTGCGTTAGTATCTAATCGATTCACTGCACCATCTAAATACGTGCAAAGCAAGACGAGCGCCACTTCCGAAGACCTCAAGCTTGCACAATTACCGTCACAAGCGATCATCTCTAGCCTGAGGAGAAGCTCAGATTCCTGAAACGAAACTGCCCATTATTAGACAAATTCCTTTATTATTAAATATCAAATAGAATAACTCTTTTAATATTGGATCAAACAATGGCATCCTCTTTATATGTTAAGAAGCCTGTTCTACTGTATAATATGTAACGAAAAATTGTAAACATTTGCTATTTGTTAAATCTCGAAGAAAATCTCTAATTTTTACTCCAATAAAAATTTTAAACATCCCATTTGTAGATCGAAGTCATAATTAGACTGCGAATTGTTATGCAAAATAAGACATTTATTTTCCCAATTTAAAAGATAAAGCCCAGATAGCGATTTATCGTTATATTCTTTAAAGATGACGCATNTGGCGTTAAGTTTAGAAACAAAGTTTCACACGTCGTCTGCGTAACGCGAGAGGAAGCAGCAGACTTTGTTGAGGATGACACGACACATGGATAATATAAGACATAACTTATTTATAAATTATTATAGGTCTCTGGATGCGGTTATTTTTTTACAAAATACATCTATTTCGTCAATAATTTTTACAAACGTTTCCTTTAAAATCTCATTTTCATCAGAACAAAAGAACCTGAAAGTTATAATTTAGAAATTAACATTTCATTTCAATGTCCGGAAAATATTTTTCATCACTGAATTATGATTTATATTTTTTGTTAATACACTGAGTATCTATCACTTTATTTCCTCATTTCTTGATTCAATTATAAATACACAACATTTCAACTGTTATATGTTTATTTGATATTGTTAAAATAAACTATATTGTCAAATAAAATGGATATAATAATAATGTAAGTAAGAAAACAGAAAATTTATTGGTTATAGTAATAATAATTTCCTTCATGGTTTCCTTATTGTATTTTATTGTGAATTATAATAATGTCTCTTTTTTTAAATCCTCAGGTCTTTTATTCTGAAAATTTTTAATTGGCGTCATAAATATATTGCTTTCTATAGAAACCCACAGTCTAATCATAATAAATAAAAATGGAGACTAGGGATGGGAATAAAGTGATATAATAAATTATAATATAAATTTCTAAATTGATGTAAGACTTGGTGCATAAGCCGAGGGATTGAAATGATCCGAGTTTTTTTAAAGAAATTGAGACAATCGTTTATCGTATATGTGCATTTTATAATAATTGTATTTCAGGATTAAGTGGTCCATAGATTTCTGACATTGTTCTTTAATGTTACATTCATATATGTAATTTGCTTAATATGAAAACTCATGATGAGAGACAGTCATTCGATCTTAATCTATTATGTACTTTTTATTACGTACAAATTTGTTATATCATAAACATCAGATGTTTCGGGATGTATCTTTGTGTTGTTAAAAATTATAGAAAAAAATTCGGCATTATTGCAATATTCGAAAAGTGTGAAAATCGCATGACAATATGTTATTATTACAAACATACTGAATGCGTATTAATATTGATCTGAATTGAAGAGAGGACAATTTTTTTCTATTGCGTTTACAGGTTTGTAGTACTCTAAGATATGCCATTTTATACGTTTGAATTATCCTTTTGAAAATCTCTATAAATTAAGGAAAAAAGATGCGTGTGTATGACTTATGACTAGTACAGACTGGTTAAAACTATAAATACATTCAAAATTAAGCTCCCTTTAAAGTTATCGGATTTTATCAACAATGTTTAACATTGCAGATGATTTTTAAATACGATTTAAGAATAAATCGGTTTTAGAAACCGTAAGAAAAGCTAATCATTTTTTTTTCAGTTTTATATATTACACAATTACGAACTACTTCTGCGCAGGACAAAATATTTATACATAATTTCGAGTATTGTTTGTTTCTTTTATGCGTTTTAGCGTCAAAATCCAACATATGAAACATGTATATAATGACGAATTGCTAGCAAAAGATTTGATTCTTAAATGCTCAACATTATTTCTCTCTCGATTTTAGTACNCAATTAAAAATACATAACATTGTTAAAGATATATTTAAATGCTAAAATATATATATTTAAACTCTCTATCGCACACGTGTGCACGTGTTTATATTCACGCTCTATGTACTAGAGTCGGCTGTGGCTCTATCAATCTAAGTTTCTCGAATGTACTTATCATATATCTGATTCGATGTAACTCCTTTAGATCTCAAGCCTTTCTTACATTGCGTATACTAATTAAGAATACACACTCTCTATCTTAGATTCAAAGAATTTAATAAAATTAATATGAAATTATATTATCGTCCTTCGTATTCATTTTTTTTTTGGTTTGATTTCATAATAGAGTAATAATAAAAGTCGTACAGAACAGAATTTTCGAGAAACTCTCAAGTGAAATATTAGAATTAACTTAAGTTATGTATACTTATTAATTAGGAACACGAAATCCCTATCGTACTTTCAAAGAATTTGATCAAATTAATATGAAATTATATTATTGTACTTCGTATTCATTTTTTTTCTATTTCATAATAGGGTAATAATAGAAGTCGTATAGTAAGGAATTTTCGAGAAACTTTCAAGTGAAGTATTGAAAGAAAGATAGAAGTTACGTTATATCACTTTAATACTTATATCGAATTTCTGATTGTATTTGTTATTGAAAAAAAGGAAATCTTTCAGAAAATTGATACGAATTGCAATAATGTAATTTCATTTTAATTTTCTTATTGATTGCGGAATCTAACAATAATAAAAGTTGTATAATAGTGAATTTTTGAAAAATTTGGAAATTAAATATTGAAAGAAAGAAAGACTGAAGTAACGTTGCATCACTTTGAGGACACTTGTATTGTATTTTTGACTGTACGTGACGTTGAAAAGAAAGAGCATCGCGCAGGAAGGTATTAAAAGGCTGACGCAACGAATTGTCAAAATTAAAGGGACGTGACGGAGCTCACGTATCGAATCAAAACAAGTTACCTCAAATATATAAATAAAAGACTACACGATCTCTCGTTTTGAAAGCGCTACATCAACAGAATTAATATCATGTGTCTAACAATGTGTGTTTACAATCGAGCAAATTTTCAAATTACATATGCCTAACATATATACATTAATATAATATATCATATACTCTAATATCATGATGTAATATTAATAAAACTTTCTAGACATGAAAAATAGATAAAAGAACTATAAAGAGTAATAGTCTATGTTATAATTTCGTCAAAATTTTTGTCTTATCGCGAGTACGAAGTTCTTAATCCAAGGTTTGATAAAACTGAGTTAAATCTAGGCAATAACTAAAATTTCCTGAACAACTCAGTAAAAATAAGATATTAGAAAATATTTACAAATTCGCGAAGTTATTAGCTCGGCGATAAAATGTTTGGATTTAAAATTTAGTACAAAACTGACTTATTCATACGTACCATTCATTTCGAATAAAGAACACTTGTAAAATCACGAAAGCGCTGAAAAATTCTACTTTTTATATTTTTTCTTAAAAACAAAAACAAGCTGCTACAAAGCACATGTGAACACTGCGAAAATCAGTTTGAATCTACGTTGACGACGTTGACCTGTACCCGACTCGAACGACACTGTGTTGTATGATACTATAATATCACTGGTTCTGGTTGTATGACTCGGTTCGCCTCAGCTTCGTCACGAATGAGCAATAACCGAGGCGCCACGAGCACATCCGAAGTCGACCGAAGTTGAAATGGCAANTCATATATCTGATTCGATGTAACTCCTTTAGATCTCAAGCCTTTCTTACATTGCGTATACTAATTAAGAATACACACTCTCTATCTTAGATTCAAAGAATTTAATAAAATTAATATGAAATTATATTATCGTCCTTCGTATTCATTTTTTTTTTGGTTTGATTTCATAATAGAGTAATAATAAAAGTCGTACAGAACAGAATTTTCGAGAAACTCTCAAGTGAAATATTAGAATTAACTTAAGTTATGTATACTTATTAATTAGGAACACGAAATCCCTATCGTACTTTCAAAGAATTTGATCAAATTAATATGAAATTATATTATTGTACTTCGTATTCATTTTTTTTCTATTTCATAATAGGGTAATAATAGAAGTCGTATAGTAAGGAATTTTCGAGAAACTTTCAAGTGAAGTATTGAAAGAAAGATAGAAGTTACGTTATATCACTTTAATACTTATATCGAATTTCTGATTGTATTTGTTATTGAAAAAAAGGAAATCTTTCAGAAAATTGATACGAATTGCAATAATGTAATTTCATTTTAATTTTCTTATTGATTGCGGAATCTAACAATAATAAAAGTTGTATAATAGTGAATTTTTGAAAAATTTGGAAATTAAATATTGAAAGAAAGAAAGACTGAAGTTACGTTGCATCACTTTGAGGACACTTGTATTGTATTTTTGACTGTACGTGACGCNAAATATGTGTACATACCTAATTTTACTCGGCGAGGGAACCGGAGCGTGTTCGGCGATTGCAGGTAGCACTGAAATAAATTTATCAGTTGGACGTAAAAGGCGTGCTGTGCGAGAGGATAATCTCCATATCAGTCTTTGTCTGTGTGGCGTCTGCTCTTGAGCATTGTACTTGCTCAATACGGTACCCACAGCCTCGCGTGTTGAAAAAAAGCTTGTGTCTGAAATCTGTAAATGAAAGATGCCATGATCTTAGCCATTTCATACATTCATTGCGTTTGATAAAGAAAAGTGATTCGCGAAAGTATTCGGATAACTTTTAAAACAGAATAACTTTTCTAGTATTGTACCAAGGAACATAATTTTCTATATGCTAGAAGATTTAGTTTACTACTTAATATAAAAATATTAAAAAATTGTTCTCAATTTTTATTATCCAGTATCGCAAGGAAAAGAAACATTCTAAGATCCCAAAGAAAATTCAAGTCAGTCGGTCCAACGTTAAAAGAGTTATTTCGTTTTAAAAGAAGTCTGGATATTTTTGTGAGCTACTATATATAAAAAACCGTGGAACCATCGGATTGTTACCTTACATATTTTCTGAAGGTTTAGAGAAAACTCCAGTAGTCGAAACATCTGCTGTTTCGACGCTACACATGTACTGGTAGTAGAGGAACTGGGAGTTGTAGACGCGGGAGTTTCTGCGTTAGTATCTAATCGATTCACTGCACCATCTAAATACGTGCAAAGCAAGACGAGCGCCACTTCCGAAGACCTCAAGCTTGCACAATTACCGTCACAAGCGATCATCTCTAGCCTGAGGAGAAGCTCAGATTCCTGAAACGAAACTGCCCATTATTAGACAAATTCCTTTATTATTAAATATCAAATAGAATAACTCTTTTAATATTGGATCAAACAATGGCATCCTCTTCATATGTTAAGAAGCCTGTTCTACTGTATAATATGTAACGAAAAATTGTAAAAATTTGCTATTTGTTAAATCTCGAAGAAAATCTCTAATTTTTACTCCAATAAAAATTTTAAACATCCCATTTGTAGATCGAGGTCATAATTAGACTGCGAATTGTTATGCAAAATAAGACATTTATTTTTCCAATTT
The DNA here is from genome assembly GCA_019453355.1 of Ceratina japonica. Lineage (NCBI taxonomy): Eukaryota > Metazoa > Arthropoda > Insecta > Hymenoptera > Apidae > Ceratina > Ceratina japonica. Next base: position 85,356 of record SMSR01015786.1, read on the forward strand.
AAAAGATAAAGCCCAGATAGCGATTTATCGTTATATTCTTTAAAGATGACGCATAATATACTTTTTGGTATACTAGACCGTAAAATTTGATTTTGCGGCCGCATTTCCGGACGTAAAATGCAATTTCACGTACTTACGTATATCAAATTTTATTACAGTATAGTATAACAAAAAATGATGTTTGCCACACGGACGTAAAGTTTCACGGCCTCGTGTGATCGTGCGCCACTCGGACCGGCTTCGCGCTGGTCCTTGTGCACAAAGCACGATCACTACTCGGCCGTGAAATTTCATTTTACGTCCTAGTGACAAAAATAACTATTTTATATTTTTGCATGAATTTAAAACATGTTATGGTCCGATATTAAAAAAGTAATTCTATTTTTAAGTGTGTGTTTAAGTCCGAATATTAATAGAAGTCAATGTATAGAATAGGATATCTCACCGTAACGATAGCAGTATACACCTCTCCGAGTCCTAGCTGCGTCGCGACGGCATGGAACATCGCATTAAACAGTCGAAGGAAAGTTAGCGATGTAACAGGTTGAGTACCAGGCGCCCATTCTAACTTATTCCGTATTACTTCGGACATGCGTTTAAGATCACCGCCGGTGCATTTGCACTGCGATATGGATACCAAATGATCAGCGTCTAGCGACTGCGCCAATTGGACAGCGGCTATATGGAACGCGGACACGCTGATACAAGCCATGTGCTTTGGTCTTGCTTTCATTTTCGTTAAGAACCTGTCCATTAAATTGATAGCAACGAAAAATACGTCCGATGGTAAGTCATACCATACTTTTAAACACCTTAAAACGTGGGCTGACCCATCCCGGGCTCCAATTGTTATTTCATCATTCTGAATAGAAAATATTATGTAGAGAAAATATTTATAATATTTATTTAAGGACGCAGGATTTATTAATGCATACCTGTGTCATATTAGGTAGCTGAATGTTAGGCTGATATTTAACTTCAAGAAGCAATGCTTCTTGCAATTGTTTAAGCAACGGGTGGATTGCATCCGGTACAGGCAAGCCTGACGTATCCATTCCTGCAATGTGTGACTTGCAGCTCACTACAGCAACAATTAAAGAATAAAACTGGTGCAAAGTATGCGTAGTGTAGCTGATGATAAATATGTCACACCACAAGAATGGAGCAGCTGGCTAGCCTTGTATCTGAAAAATAATATACATATTGGAAATATTAGATGTTAATTAATGTTAATTAATCGCTCAATGAAAAATACAGACACGACTGAAAACTTGTGTAAAACCTGGACGAATATTTGTAAGAAACGAGGTACTCTGCTTTTTAAGCAATTAAAAATACATAACATTGTTAAAGATATATTTAAATGCTAAAATATATATATTTAAACTCTCTATCGCACACGTGTGCACGTGTTTATATTCACGCTCTATGTACTAGAGTCGGCTGTGGCTCTATCAATCTAAGTTTCTCGAATGTACTTATCATATATCTGATTCGATGTAACTCCTTTAGATCTCAAGCCTTTCTTACATTGCGTATACTAATTAAGAATACACACTCTCTATCTTAGATTCAAAGAATTTAATAAAATTAATATGAAATTATATTATCGTCCTTCGTATTCATTTTTTTTTTGGTTTGATTTCATAATAGAGTAATAATAAAAGTCGTACAGAACAGAATTTTCGAGAAACTCTCAAGTGAAATATTAGAATTAACTTAAGTTATGTATACTTATTAATTAGGAACACGAAATCCCTATCGTACTTTCAAAGAATTTGATCAAATTAATATGAAATTATATTATTGTACTTCGTATTCATTTTTTTTTCTATTTCATAATAGGGTAATAATAGAAGTCGTATAGTAAGGAATTTTCGAGAAACTTTCAAGTGAATTATTGAAAGAAAGGTAGAAGTTACGTTATATCACTTTAATACTTATATCGAATTTCTGATTGTATTTGTTATTGAAAAAAAGGAAATCTTTCAGAAAATTGATACGAATTGCAATAATGTAATTTCATTTTAATTTTCTTATTGATTGCGGAATCTAACAATAATAAAAGTTGTATAATAGTGAATTTTTGAAAAATTTGGAAATTAAATATTGAAAGAAAGAAAGACTGAAGTAACGTTGCATCACTTTGAGGACACTTGTATTGTATTTTTGACTGTACGTGACGTTGAAAAGAAAGAGCATCGCGCAGGAAGGTATTAAAAGGCTGACGCAACGAATTGTCAAAATTAAAGGGACGTGACGGAGCTCACGTATCGAATCAAAACAAGTTACCTCAAATATATAAATAAAAGACTACACGATCTCTCGTTTTGAAAGCGCTACATCAACAGAATTAATATCATGTGTCTAACAATGTGTGTTTACAATCGAGCAAATTTTCAAATTACATATGCCTAACATATATACATTAATATAATATATCATATACTCTAATATCATGATGTAATATTAATAAAACTTTCTAGACATGAAAAATAGATAAAAGAACTATAAAGAGTAATAGTCTATGTTATAATTTCGTCAAAATTTTTGTCTTATCGCGAGTACGAAGTTCTTGATCCAAGGTTTGATAAAACTGAGTTAAATCTAGGCAATAACTAAAATTTCCTGAACAACTCAGTAAAAACAAGATATTAGAAAATATTTACAAATTCGCGAAGTTATTAGCTCGGCGATAAAATGTTTGGATTTAAAATTTAGTACAAAACTGACTTATTCATACGTACCATTCATTTCGAATAAAGAACACTTGTAAAATCACGAAAGCGCTGAAAAATTCTACTTTTTATATTTTTTCTTAAAAACAAAAACAAGCTGCTACAAAGCACATGTGAACACTGCGAAAATCAGTTTGAATCTACGTTGACGACGTTGACCTGTACCCGACTCGAACGACACTGTGTTGTATGATACTATAATATCACTGGTTCTGGTTGTATGACTCGGTTCGCCTCAGCTTCGTCACGAATGAGCAATAACCGAGGCGCCACGAGCACATCCGAAGTCGACCGAAGTTGAAATGGCAACAAGACAAAGTACGAAATTTTCGCTACTATCAAACGAGCCCTAATCATTTAGTTAAGGAGAATTAAAAATCGCTAGGTTGTCTTTTTATGCTTTATTTCTATTTTATGAATGAAATAAAAGCTACACTTTGATAAATGTCATTGCTTTTAGGGTAACTAAAAGATGTACTGTATGCATACAAATAATTAGAGAAAACAGTTCTAATTCATTGTTACTGTTAATTCGTGAAACAAAGGATTTATGTTGAATTGCTCATCGCATGCAAAATCTCGGTTACTTAAAGGACGAAGTGTTCTGTTACTCAATGTTTTCGATGAATGCATGGTGTTAGATAAACATTAACCGATTGAAAGGGTATTAAATGACGACAGTCGTTGCGATAACCACCATTTTGGTATATTTGCGCGTTGCGACCTATTCCGCGAATACCGATTGGCGAACATTAGAGAACTATAAGATTTTGACTAAATACTTACCCGGATGCGTCCGAAACGCTTTCACGTCAGTAGATCACCCAATCTTGGCTTCTTTTATCCCGTTTTTCGATACAATTAGGAAATAAACTCACTGGCGAAACATCCCGTTTGACAGTTGCTCTAACAATAAGAAATGGCGGAGCTACATACTTTCAGCCGAACGCTCATGCGTACCACACAAATAGTCCCTCTGCCAATGTAAATAGAGTTTTCGAAATCAATCTTATACGCAACGGATTTTCCAATAAACCAGCCAGAATTAATTNAACAAGCTGCTACAAAGCACATGTGAACACTGCGAAAATCAGTTTGAATCTACGTTGACGACGTTGACCTGTACCCGACTCGAACGACACTGTGTTGTATGATACTATAATATCACTGGTTCTGGTTGTATGACTCGGTTCGCCTCAGCTTCGTCACGAATGAGCAATAACCGAGGCGCCACGAGCACATCCGAAGTCGACCGAAGTTGAAATGGCAACAAGACAAAGTACGAAATTTTCGCTACTATCAAACGAGCCCTAATCATTTAGTTAAGGAGAATTAAAAATCGCTAGGTTGTCTTTTTATGCTTTATTTCTATTTTATGAATGAAATAAAAGCTACACTTTGATAAATGTCATTGCTTTTAGGGTAACTAAAAGATGTACTGTATGCATACAAATAATTAGAGAAAACAGTTCTAATTCATTGTTACTGTTAATTCGTGAAACAAAGGATTTATGTTGAATTGCTCATCGCATGCAAAATCTCGGTTACTTAAAGGACGAAGTGTTCTATTACTCAATGTTTTCGATGAATGCATGGTATTAGATAAACATTAACCGATTGAAAGGGTATTAAATGATGACAGTCGTTGCGATAACCACCATTTTGGTATATTTGCGCGTTGCGACCTATTCCGCGAATACCGATTGACGAACATTAGAGAACTATAAGATTTTGACTAAATACTTACCCGGATGCGTCCGAAACGCTTTCACGTCAGTAGATCACCCAATCTTGGCTTCTTTTATCCCGTTTTTCGATACAATTAGGAAATAAACTCACTGGCGAAACATCCCGTTTGACAGTTGCTCTAACAATAAGAAATGGCGGAGCTACATACTTTCAGCCGAACGCTCATGCGTACCACACAAATAGTCCCTCTGCCAATGTAAATAGAGTTTTCGAAATCAATCTTATACGCAACGGATTTTCCAATAAACCAGCCAGAATTAATTTTTCTATGTGGGTTTTACTACGACGATCTCTTTTGCATGCAATAATTCTCATGTATTATTTAATACATGCTCGAACAATGGAATATTACTTATAATAAAAAATGGTTCATGTAAACTATTTTCAAGAAAAGGGAAAAAACTGAACAAGTTTGAGGTGTTTAGTACCTATAATACAATACAATACAATACAATACAATACAATGCAATACAATACAATATCTCCTTACATTATTTTATTCCATTACTCTTGAAAAATGGTGTACAAGAGATTAGAGATTTTAAAAGTTATCTATGAATAGCCCAAAGTTTAGAACCGGAAATTCATGTACGAAGGAGATTATGGCAAAAGTCTAAAGTTTAGGTAATTTAACATCCACCTGCACAGATACTTATTGTATTAATCTATAAATGAGATTAAACACGGTTTGTATTCTTTCATTAGCATGTACAATTTTTACTAATTTTTATCTTGATCTTCTCTTTCGCGTTCTAACGTCTTTACAATTTTCTCTAATGAATAGAGATGCTCGTCGTTTACATCTGGAGCGATCTCTCGCATAGCCGATGCCAGTTTGTATAAATATTCCTTATTAGATCCACTAGGACCACAAGAATCTACTATATGTTGTGCTATCATATGTATATTTTCTATGCCTGCATAATTTGGATTATCTTCTCCACCTATGTAAATTGTAATGTAGAATGGTTTGCTTTCAGAGTTGGACAGACGTCTACGATAACCATTCGGCACCGAATGAGATTCAACATCGTTGATCGAGTGGGATGGATAAAAGAGAACACTTTTTCTTTCGTAACCGCCCTTTTCTCTGTAATCTAAATGTTTAACAACGTTTTCTATGTTGTCGGGCGGTATCCTATAAGCGACTCCCCACACCTGGTCATTCGGATCATCAGAAGAAAGTAACGTGACGACACGACCGGGCTACAACAAGATGTTTACCACGTGGCAAATTAACTTAAGTTTCACGCAGTAACAAGAGAAGCTAATTAGATACGTACTCTACTCGGTACTCCTCTGTGGTCCGTACTTTTTTGATAAAATCTCCTGACGTATCCTTTGATGTGACCGATGCGAACTTCCGAGTACGGAAAGTCTGCTTTCCATATCAACGAGCCATAACCAAACACCCACATGATTATTTTTTATTTCCCTTATTAAGTAACGATTTCCTTAACGACTTCTCATTTGGGTTTACGCTCTCCAATGAAAGCACGTCGATGTTAAATAGGACATTGTTTCCTGAAAGAAATTATCTTGCCAATTACTTCTTCTAACGTTGACAATTCGTACTCTTACGAAGGCGACGGGCGCGACTGAAATTTGGAACGAAACTCATGAGTTATAATTATGGTATCCTTACATGCAAGCTGCAAGGTCGTTAACATTTGGAAAGTATTTTGCATCGACTGTTTCGTCGGAACGATTTTCAATCATGTTGTGTATAAATTACGTTACAATTAATGAGAATTTAGTACATATCGGACGAAGCATGTGACGTGCGCTCGCGCTGTCAAACCGAACAGCTGTAGCCGCATCTGGTGGCCGAGGTGGGGGCAGGTGGGGGCAATGCGCGGTACACGAAACGTTCACTCGCGTGCTCGCGCATGCTTTTAGACGCTTAGTTACAAAAAGTGCCCTGCCCAATGTATTGTGTTTCAGTCATAGCGATCAGGTGACAGGTGAGGGCGGGAGCACGGGCGGGAGTCAATGAGAATCAGCCCCTCCACTTTCGCATACTATTGCACCGTAACCGTGTGCCCCAAGCTCGGCTCATCTTTGGCTTAGTAAAGAGAGAAAGCGAAACATCAGTCGTCGTCAGTCGTCAGTCGATTGCGTGTCGCTTGGATTGTAAGGCGTCAGGAGTAAGAGCGATGAATTGATATTTCGTCTTCTTTCTCTACTAACAATACAACAATAAGACGAAGTCGGTGCAATAGTATGCTTAAGTGGAGGGGCTGACTTGATTCTCGTTGCCTCCCATTCTCACAATCAACCGGCTCAACTTGGTCACTATGGTTATTGGTTTCAGACGTTTCAGTTTTCAATAGCTTCTTCGACGGCTTCGAGTATCAAAAATGGTTTCGAAAATTCTACAAACCGACGTTCTTGCGCTTTGCTGCACTGACGACTTCATTTTCGCAGGTTGGTTTTAAATTCGTTAATTCTCTTTATTTTTAATTAAGATATATTGTTTATACTTGTCAATTTGTACGTAGGCATAGGAAGTACTTTACATGTGTATGACATCAATTTTTATACGTTCCAAGCAAAGTTTGATTGTCTCGAGTCACATATTGTACATGGAATCATTAATGGTCCTAATTCCATGATAACCATCTACGGCAAGAATGTGTTTTGCGCATATACCATTTCTCGTACAATAGACAGCACAGCGTACGTTCCGATTATAAACATTATTCATCCACTCGATTAACGATTGTACTATTTGTAAAGATTTATGTTACAGAATTGATACCGCGATTGCTAAACAAGAGGTTCCCGACTGGATAATAACAATGAAATGGTCAACGATTAACGGAAGTAATTGTTTATGTTTACTTTTAGCACACAATAGTGTGTTTACGTACAACCCAGATCTGAAGACTGCAGCAAAATATAACACGTTCACATGTACAGAAAAATGTCTTTTGTATCCTTACACTCCTGCACGCTGAACCAAAAGCTCTACATGGTTATTCAACTTAATTCTGTTATCAGATATGCAGGATACATATCGGTGAAGGATAATGGGAATCTAACTATTTTCAGTGGAACAGTTTTCCAGGAAATCTTGATATGGGAGGTGGACCATACTAACAATAATGAGGCCTTGGTTTCACACCATTTAAAAGGACACAATGTTTGTTACATTTGTATCCACATACAACAACTTCCTTTTAGTTGATTCACAGAATTATAAATCTGCAAAATTCTAGGGTGTGATCTTTTCGGTGATTTATGATGCAGCCTCGAAAGTTATTTGTTCCACATCGGATGATAGGACAGTCAGATTGTGGAGAGTACATCATAAAAAAAAGAATGAGGGGAATATTATGAACTGGAAAAAAATTAAAGTATCATTGTTCAAAACTATGTTTGGTCATACAGCTAGAGTATGGAGATGTATTATTAGAGACAATAATTTAATTACAATTGGAGAAGATTCTCTTATGTGCACTTGGTCACTGGATGGTACATTGTTAAATAAACTTTCCGCCCACTATGGGGCTGCTATATGGAGCATAGGTATAACGAATGATAACAAGACTGTCTTTACTGGCGGTGCTGATGGCGCGATTCATACGTTCCCCGCTTTTAATGCATATAATTCTGTGCCATCACCTAAGAAATTTACTTGCGCCTCGCCGAAATACGTATGCTGTTTACGTAGTGGGAAGTTCCTGGTTTTCAGCGAAAACGGCACTCTGTTTATTTTCGATAAAAAACATAGCAATCCGCAGAAATCAATGTACTTAAAAAGATTCAGTGGCTATTGTATTATGAAAGTTTCTCCGTGCCATTCCTATGTCTGTTTTGCATCGGAGACTGGATATGTGGCGGTGTACGAAGGTGAGGCAAATTAAGATATTGATAAAATCATATTAATTCGTCAACCCGTTGTGTAAATTGATTCTAGAGAATGAAAAGAAGTTGAAACAGGTTTTCGAAACGGCGATGATGAACTCGAAAATATTGTCTGTACATTGGCTAAAAAGTACTAGCATAGTGATATGTGGGTTGAATGGTATCTTAAAGATCTTCGATTTCACTTCCGAAGGTATGTCCAATGAAATATAATGCAACTTAATGTATAACGAACGTTGGATGATTTCTCTTGTTTTGTACAGGATCGGTTACAGCACATGCGGTGTGTGTCTTGCCACCTGCTCGCGAACGGTGGTTAACAGCAGCCGTTTTGTACGGAGGATTATTAGTGTGCGGAGATAGATGCGGAAGTATGCACGTGTTCAATCTTGAGAAATTAATTGAATCGAATAATACACCCGTTCAAACTTTCGTGAAAGTTCACGGGATAATTGGTATCCAAACTTTTATGACCTTGCTTGACAAATTCGTATCAGCGGGTCGCGATGGGATGTTGCGATTCTATGAATTAACTACAGATAACAGCTCGCTACGTGTTTTACATGAAGAAAAAGTGCCAATAGACTGGATAGCCGATAGTATAAGTTCTGGATCTGAAATTTATATTTTCGGTTTTCAAGAGGTATTTAAATATTGTTCGCATTTTTTATTTAAATGCCTTATTCTTTTGTTATTCATTCACAGGCGGATTTTGTAATATATAATTACCACCACATGTACTGTCATCGGGTACTAGCAAAGATATCGTGTGGCGGTGGCCACAGATCATGGGATTGTTTAATGTCGGAGGATTTTGCTATTACGTTCTTGTACATGCGTAACAAAGAAATACTTCTATCTAATTTCTCAATCGATCCTTTTATACCTTCTATACTAGCTGTGCGAGTGAGTAATTTCTTTCTGTAGATTTAATTTGCAATCCCGCAAAGGACGAAGTGAAAGTATCTAATAACGTTTAAAATTTTCAGAGTGGATATCATACAAAAGAGATACATTGTCTGAAACGATTGTCACATGAAACTAGACACAATCTTTTTATATCAGGGAGCGAAGATACCTCAGTTCGGATATTTTATGCCTCAAGTATAAGCGATTACTGTAACTCTTTTCCACTAGCTCTTCTCGACGGTCACGTTTCTAGCGTAAAATTTGTGACCTATTTGGATTTACAACCTGGTCGCACCTTGCATAAGACGTATCTCGTTTTCTCCGGGGGTGGAAGAGCTCAAATAAAAGTTTGGGAAATCAAAATAAATCTCGATACCCACATGTTAATGAGAAGTTATATTTCTTGCAATGATATTACATCTCATATGTTGTACGGAACTGATCAAGAACGAAAAAAGCAATCGCCGGAATCGGCATACAATATGGAACCTGAGACACGGTACATGGACGTGGCCACTCATCGTTATGGTATACATTATGTGTTGCTCTTCGTTGCCTGTGCAGATGGATTTGTAAGGTATGATAATTCTTTTGTCTCGTAATTCAAATAAAACTCGGCCTCGTTCATGTGTCAACATTTGTTTTCAGAATATTTTTATACGATGTCAATGCCAAAACTATTTCGATAAAAATAGAGACAAAGTGCGCTAATCGGTGCATAACAAAAATAACTCTTTTAAAATACTCAGAGAAAGTAATCGCAGTAGTAATGCCAACCGATGGAATCTGTCGATTTATTGACTTCACCCATATTGTTTCAAAGATAATATCAGAACCTGAAAAAGAATTTCAGAACTGTGAAAGTTCTCTACCAATCACAGAGTTCAATTTACATCAATCTGGAATTAATTCATACGATATAAGACGGATCGCAAACGATGAGCATTTATTAGCAACTGGTGGCGATGATAATTTGTTTAATATCGCCCGTTTGAAAGTTGTGCCATCGAGTGACATACAAATTGTATTATTATCCAAATGGAACAGCTCAGAGGCGCACGTCGCCCAAATTACGGGTATAGTGTTTCACGGAGAAAATACGATTTTCTCCGCTGGGATAGATCAGCGTGTGAACTTATACCATTACAATTGTATTGGGCATGGTCTAAACGCGAGAATTTTAAAGACCATTCATGTGTCTGTATCAGATATAAAGGGTTTAACTTCGTGGTTTAGTCCGAAGTACGTTTAATATTAAATTTATATTGTTTACACAGCTCAATATTAAATTAATGTTGATATTAATTTATGAATATTTTAGGAGAGAGTCCTTCTTATGCGTTTATGGTAAAGGATTCGAGATACTGGAGATCCCTATGAGATGATCACGCAGTAAGAAAAAAGATAATGTTGTTCCTTACGATTATAAGTTAGAAAATATAATATATGAAGTTTCATACGTGTATATAAAAAACTTAGTAAAATGATGTTCTATTTCCTTACATTATATATTTTGTTCCATTACTCCTTATATAAAGGGTCTAATTTCGTCGAAGAATTCAGAGTAGAGCTACACAAGTACACAATACTATTCTGGACGCACTTGTCAATTACACATGCAATATTTAAATTTTCATCATAATCTGATTGAAACGTGAAGTATATGAATGTCATGTCCATGTTACCAAATGCCAAGGTTTATGAGAAATCGTGAAGCTATTCTTTGAATTAAACCCCAAATATACAAGAACAAATAATAGAAAATAGTCTAGAAGAGTCAGAAAACGTTTTTGAAATCAAACGAAACGCGCATGCGCGAAAAAACTCGACCCATAACCTATCAAATGGTGGCAATGCGAAGGGCAGCGGAGGGTGCGGAGACTGATCCTGCTCACAAACATAAGNCAATCACAGAGTTCAATTTACATCAATCTGGAATTAATTCATACGATATAAGACGGATCGCAAACGATGAGCATTTATTAGCAACTGGTGGCGATGATAATTTGTTTAATATCGCCCGTTTGAAAGTTGTGCCATCGAGTGACATACAAATTGTATTATTATCCAAATGGAACAGCTCAGAGGCGCACGTCGCCCAAATTACGGGTATAGTGTTTCACGGAGAAAATACGATTTTCTCCGCTGGGATAGATCAGCGTGTGAACTTATACCATTACAATTGTATTGGGCATGGTCTAAACGCGAGAATTTTAAAGACCATTCATGTGTCTGTATCAGATATAAAGGGTTTAACTTCGTGGTTTAGTCCGAAGTACGTTTAATATTAAATTTATATTGTTTACACAGCTCAATATTAAATTAATGTTGATATTAATTTATGAATATTTTAGGAGAGAGTCCTTCTTATGCGTTTATGGTAAAGGATTCGAGATACTGGAGATCCCTATGAGATGATCACGCAGTAAGAAAAAAGATAATGTTGTTCCTTACGATTATAAGTTAGAAAATATAATATATGAAGTTTCATACGTGTATATAAAAAACTTAGTAAAATGATGTTCTATTTCCTTACATTATATATTTTGTTCCATTACTCTTTATATAAAGGGTCTAATTTCGTCGAAGAATTCAGAGTAGAGCTACACAAGTACACAATACTATTCTGGACGCACTTGTCAATTACACATGCAATATTTAAATTTTCATCATAATCTGATTGAAACGTGAAGTATATGAATGTCATGTCCATGTTACCAAATGCCAAGGTTTATGAGAAGTCGTGAAGCTATTCTTTGAATTAAACCCCAAATATACAAGAACAAATAATAGAAAATAGTTTAGAAGAGTCAGAAAACGTTTTTGAAATCAAACGAAACGCGCATGCGCGAAAAAACCCGACCCATAACCTATCAAATGGTGGCAATGCGAAGGGCAGCGGAGGGTGCGGAGACTGATCCTGCTCACAAACATAACAGACTCTCATAATACTTGAATTTTTGGAGAAAAGTGAATCGTTGCTTGAAGTAAAAATTATTGAGCAAAAATGACAAGTATTACGATATCGGCGGTTCGAACGCGAACGAGCATCCTCGATAAATCGTTGAGTAAAGGGAAAGGGGAGGTTAGCTTGAGTTGTTTTGCACTCTTGTTTTCCGAACTCGTACAATACTGTCAAAATCGAGTTTACACCGTGCCAGAATTACAAAATAAGTACGTAACTGTACGAATGTGTTAACTGTTCACTAGTTTATATTAACATTTCTGTGTCTATTTTAGATTAGCAGAAATTGGCGCAGAAGTTGGCCATAGGATAACTGATCTTCTGGTTGTGCGGGAAAAAGGAGGAAAACGCGAAATAAAATTACTGAATATTCTGTTATTCATCAAAAGTACGGTATGGAAATCATTATTCGGTCGTGAAGCTGATAAATTGGAACACGCAAATGACGATGAGCGCACTTATTATATCATAGAGAAAGAAGCACTGGTAAACAAATTTATATCTGTACCAAAAGATAAAGGGAGTTTAAATTGTGCTTCTTTCATCGCTGGAATTGTTGAAGCCATTCTTTGTGACTGTGGCTTTGTACGTATTTATTTCTGTTCATAATATAGTTCTCACTAAATTCCTATTAATTTGATTAATCATTAAGTATAAACAACAACAAGAGAGACATTATTTCTGAACATGTGTCCTTTTAAATACCGGGTACATGATTGGAAACTAATTTGGAAATTACTGAATTAAGTTGAGTCAGTAAGAAGTGCCATATGTAGCTCTACAATGAATGTCGACCTATATAACAATATTTTTACCAAGCGGTATCAAAAGATACCTTTTGAAATTCTCACCTAGAATTATTATCATTAGCTTCATCTTTTTTCTCAATTTAGTTAATTAATTCAACAACCAGTAGAGAAAAGGTAAAAATTTAATTGAGGAAAAAGCATTAAACTAATAATAATTACAACTAATCTTTGCATAAAGAGTAAGATGAAGCTACAATTTTGTTGTTGAGTACGCTTAATCGTTGATTAAATTAATTAGACTTTGGTGACCCATAATAATGCAAGTAGAAGTGAAAGTATCTTTTCATAGCCGGCAAAAGTAACTGCACATTGGCACAAGGGAACTACATACATGGTGAAATTCGATGACGCAGTCGTTGCAAGAGACAAGCAACTTGAAGATCGATAATCAAACTACAATAAGATTCTCCATAAAATAAATTAAGTCTTAAACTTACATTGGTAAATACAATGAAATGTCTTATTTAATTCCTTTTTGTTAACTTGTAAAATATGTGTTTTAGTTTAACTAATTTATTGTATTATAATAGACAATAGATAATGTATATACATATATTTACGTACTGACATGCTACTGTAAAGGTACCTTTAATGAAATTTCGATTCTCTGTCCGCATAACTTATCATACCACTACGTAACTCCTTTTCTTGCTTTCCCTAGAAATGAAATTAACAAATTTTCACAATAATTATCAGATACACCATCAACAGTTATATTTAATAAATTACCTTGGCTGCTATGAGAAGTTCAGCACCACCAATTAGTATTCCAAAGTATATCAAACCTACGGTTAAATGATGTCTCGCTGTCATTTTTGTAATATACTCGTGGCGAAGTCTCAGCATAGCAAAACGTTCGACGGCAGTTTCGATCTACAGAATTCATACATTATGTGACATTAATAAACAAACAATATCGTTTACATCACTCCGCAAAGGACAGATACTCTTATGTAATTTCATCCTATAACATTACGCGAAGTCGGTAATAAAACGCGTGATTATTTACAGAATGTAAGACCGAACTGTATAGTTAAGAGTTTATTTTCAGTTAAATAACGTTTATTTTTTATTTAACTGTCAATTCGAAGATTATCTGTGAAGTCGTATGGGTAAGGTTAGGAAACTTCATACGTACGGGCATCGTTTGTTTCATAGGATTCAGTGTTTCTTTCAAATATTCATGTCGCAATTGTTTTCTTCTCGCGTGTCTCCATTCTAACACCTCTTTCATTCGCTTTGATAAATCAAGCGATTCTCCTATTTTCGAGCTCATTTTTGTCGATTAGAGTTCGCACCGATTCAAATATATGTTCTCCAATGTTACGTTCTCCAATTTATAAAGATACTATAGGAGGATCTGTGAACTGGTCTGATACTATAGTATGTCAAGTATGTAATGTGCGAGCGGCACGGACGGGTACGAATCGTGGAGCGAAGTACTGATTATTTAAATAATAAATTATATATGTATCCATGCTGAAACGTGGCAACTAAAGATATGAATATTTTTCGTTAAAAACTTAAAACTCGCGTTTGCTAGTTGCTGGATGAATCATTTTGCAAAGATTATTAGCGATCACCGAAGTTGCGTATATAGATTTAAAACATCTATTATGTTCGAAACATACAATATTCTATGGACTAAGTTAATTACTTAGAGGAACTTTAATGATTTCGTGCAGTCTACAGGCTTCGGTCATGCTTTAGTCAATATTTTTTCTGGCTGATCTGGAGATATTGAACTATATATATACTATATTGGTCTTACAGCTGCACATGTGTTGCACATTGAACTGCAATTATTGGACTTATAGCTGCATATTGTGATCATTCAGTAAATATATATACTTGTATATAGACTTGCAATTGTAGAATAGGCAGTTATTTATGTTTTCGTTTAGATAATTTTTCTATTTAATATTCTGACGAAATATCAAAGTCCGATCGTTTCTAGATTTCGTAGTTCGCTGTTTCCAAAGGTCATGAGAGGTTATTTACAGATGAAATAGTAAACTGCAATAGATTATGCACTCGGGAAGTTGATTAAGATATAATTTAAAGAATGCGTAAGCATCGCTCGCGATAAAATAGATCACATATGCGTTATACGGAATGTGGGTTGCTAGACTCTTATCAGAATCACATGACACTCAATCGTCATATATACATGTGTGAGTGATGTATACATGATCGCATTCGAACTGATTCGTTGAGAATAGCTGGAATAAATGATGCAGAAACTCACGTGNGGTTATTTACAGATGAAATAGTAAACTGCAATAGATTATGCACTCGGGAAATTGATTAAGATACAATTTAAAGAATGCGTAAGCATCGCTCGCGATAAAATAGATCACATGCGTTATACGGAATGTGGGTTGCCAGACTCTTATCAGAATCACATGACACTCAATCGTCATGTATACATGTGTGAGTGATGTATACATGATCGCATTCGAACTGATTCGTTGAGAATAGCTGGAATAAATGATGCAGAAACTCACGTGAATAGATAAACGTTATTCATATTGCGTATGATATCCCCGCGTTCCATCNTACTGCTGGCAATTAAAATATTAGACTTACATATCTGCAACTTCTCGCTCAATGATATTGATGGAAGTTAATTTTTTATTTTCACACACAAAATTCAAATTTTTGGAAACAGAGATTAATTATTAAATTTAATCCAATTTTAAAAAATTACTCAGTTTTGAAGTGTGTCCAAATATTAATGGGAGTGACCATATTTGTTAGAAGAATTAATTTTATTATTTTAATCGTTATTATAGACTGGATCTTTGGAAGGACAACATTTTCGACGAACAGGAGTTCTAGTTTCCTTGAGCGAACAAAATTTGGTTGATTGCTCTGGAAGATATGGAAACAATGGATGCAATGGAGGACTAATGGATCAAGCTTTCCAGTACGTCAGAGATAACAGAGGCATTGATACAGAGGCTTCTTATTCATATGAAGCTGAAAACGACAAGTGCAGGTAAGAATCTCGACAGGTTTGCTTTAAACAGAATGTGTTTAAAAGAGTTCTATCGGCAATAGAATTAACAATCAGATTCTAATGAAATTCAGTATATTGCTAGGTAGAACTTTTCAAAGAACATATTCAAATGTTTGAAGACTAAGGGTTTCTACNTGCAGAAACTCACGTGAAACGTTATTCATATTGCGTATGATATCCCCGCGTTCCATCAATAATTATCAAGTTTTAATTTCTTGTTGTATTGTGTCAATTTTATCGAACGAGGAACACGTGTGATAATTATTAAAAGTAGTTCGCAGAATTTCACAGCTGGGAAAATACAGTTATTTAGCCAGGAGATAAAGAAGAGGCATAAACATAAAACACGCGAGATGTCAATAGAGATAGGTTTGTATATAGATCATATCAACTATGACTTGGAAGATCTGAAAATAGATATATTATACAGTAAATAATATGTTTATAATTGTGTTATATGCTACAGAATAATTCAAGGATATGTTATAACTTATTAGTTAGATTGACTACAATATGTTTTGCAATGAATACTTTAAGGACGTATGTATGTGATAATAATAAATCCTATCTATTGATGATTAAGATGTACATACTTTTGACGTGTGTATTTCTTTTTCAAATGTATTGTAACAAAATGCTAGGAAGTTCGAAACGCTGGAAACAATAGAAGCTCGAACGATGAATCACGTAGTCGTGGTGGAGGGACGGGAGGTTGAAGGATATAGAGAAGAGAGAGCGGCATTTGTTATATTAGTCCATCCGGAGTAGCTGAAGAGACGCGGTGGATGACCACTANAATGCTAGGAAGTTCGAAACGCTGGAAACAATAGAAGCTCGAACGATGAATCACGTAGTCGTGGTGGAGGGACGGGAGGTTGAAGAATATAGAGAAGAGAGAGCGGCATTTGTTATATTAGTCCATCCGGAGTAGCTGGAGAGACGCGGCGGATGTCCACTCGTTTGCAATTCTTCTCATCAATTAATTTCTACATTTGGTTGGTACGTAATTCCAAGCTGTCCTTGAAATATAGTCTCCATCGAATCGACATTAACAATAAAGAATCGCGTAGAAAATTGGCACAATGGTACACAAGATTTCATAGCAGTCATTCTTCAATAATGGTTTTTGTTTTGTTCTTTTTTTTGTATTTTTCCAAAGGTTCTCCTTCGTATTTTATTCGAATAACAAGGTTTATATCATTTGAGGAAATGCAGTTTCATGCATTGTTCGAAACATTTTCTTTGTGCTCTTTGTTGATAAATGTAATTTCAACATTTCCTTATCGAAAAAACACAAATACACACATAAGTGTTTAAGACAAGATATTAATAATTTACCTTGACCGTTTCTTTGTGTGGATTGCAACGTATGCGGACAAAAGACTGTCGTGAATGATAAATACGACGTAACGTTTTCCGTATTGTGGAATATACATTCTGCCTCTCGCGTAATAGTAAAGGGTAAATGCATCAGGCGACGCTATCTTCATTTATTTCTTGTTGGAGACTGTATTTACGTAATTTAATAATCGCATGTTACGAAAAAGTTTACTATTCGACATGATTATCCAAATGACGTAAACTACGAAACTGCGTAATTGAAATATACCACTCGATTTGCATTAACGAAATTTCTTACTTCCACTTGTTCCTATATTACTCTTGTAATTCTTAAATAAATTAATGTTAATCTTACAATTATTACGTTGTTGATGCGATAAAATATGTTGGCTGTTACCAAGACGCTTTTATTCAGTTGTTTATTTGTATTGTTGTAATTCGTAAATAAATCAATGTTGATAAAATTATTCCGTAACTGATATAAGAATTTGATAAAATATTTAGATTTTAATAGGCTTTTCAAATAAGCTTTTATTCAGCTCTTTGCATTGTTGTTACGACTCGTAAATAAATCAATGTTGATAAAATTATTCTGTGATTGATATAATAATTTGATAATATATGTAGATTTTAACAGGTTTTTCCAACAAGCTTTTATTCAGCTCTTTGTCTGCATTGTTGTTACGTCTCGTAAATAAATCAATGTTGATAAAATTATTTCGTGACTGATGTAATAATTTGATGAAATATATAGATTTTGATAGATTTCAAGGGTTTTATCAGCAAGCTTTCATAAAGCTGTTTAATTGTATTCCTGATAAAATTCGCATATAAATTAATGCCAATCAGATTATTATGTTCATATAACATTTGGGATTGGAACAGGTTTCATCGAGGAGAAAATTAATTTATACAAATATTTTCAGATATAAACTTGAACAATCATGAGGGTGTTATTGCTTTTGATTGTGGCAATAGTTGCTACAGTCGAATCTGTATCTTTCTTTGAATTGGTTAATCAAGAATGGACGACATTTAAGGTAATTTTCTACTTAAATTTTATTGTACTGCAAGAAGAACTGTTAGCAAGCCGCTTCAACAAGATACTAGTTATACTCTACTAAAGATAGTAAAACTTTTATGTTTTAACATAAACTGGTTTCATTGTGGTAATAAATGTTGTTCAAGAACACGTTTTATGCATACATGCTACTGATTTTAGATTTACTTCAATAGTCTGAGACAAAGACAAATCTATAATTTATGTAAATTCTTCGCTTTAAAAAGAAATTGAATTTTTAGATGGAACATGGTAAATCTTATAAATCTGATGTTGAGGAAAGATTTCGGATGAAAATATACATGGACAATAAACACAAGATAGCTAAACACAATGCCAACTACGAAATAAATAAAGTACCATACAAATTGAAAATGAATAAGTACGGAGACATGGTGAGTGTCATGTACAATTTACTTGATTTCATGTTTTGTTCTTTTAGGATATATTTTTATAATCTTGTTTCTAGCTTCATCACGAATTCGTCAATACTTTGAACGGGTTCAACAAATCCATAAATTCTCTGTTGAGATCTGAAAGACCTCCGATCGGTGCTGCGTTTATTGAACCAGCAAATGTGCAACTACCAGAATCAGTAGACTGGAGACAAAAGGGTCTCGTGACACCAATCAAGGATCAGGGTCACTGTGGATCCTGCTGGGCGTTCTCTGCAGTAAGTCTCAATCGATAATCTCCTATGTATAAGAAATAGCTGTAAAATAGAACAGCTTTTAAAATTTAAAAAAATTTAACTCTAAATATTCAGTCAAACACCTTCATTTCCTTTGAGATGTTAAGCGGCTTGGATTACTGCTGGCAATTAAAATATTAGACTTACATATCTGCAACTTCTCGCTCAATGATATTGATGGAAGTTAATTTTTTATTTTCACACACAAAATTCAAATTTTTGGAAACAGAGATTAATTATTAAATTTAATCCAATTTTAAAAAAATTACTCAGTTTTGAAGTGTGTCCAAATATTAATGGGAGTGACCATATTTGTTAGAAGAATTAATTTTATTATTTTAATCGTTATTATAGACTGGATCTTTGGAAGGACAACATTTTCGACGAACAGGAGTTCT
Source organism: Ceratina japonica (assembly GCA_019453355.1). Lineage (NCBI taxonomy): Eukaryota > Metazoa > Arthropoda > Insecta > Hymenoptera > Apidae > Ceratina > Ceratina japonica. The sequence continues at coordinate 104,908 of SMSR01015786.1, forward strand.
AGTTTCCTTGAGCGAACAAAATTTGGTTGATTGCTCTGGAAGATATGGAAACAATGGATGCAATGGAGGACTAATGGATCAAGCTTTCCAGTACGTCAGAGATAACAGAGGCATTGATACAGAGGCTTCTTATTCATATGAAGCTGAAAATGACAAGTGCAGGTAAGAACCTCGACAGGTTTGCTTTAAACAGAATGTGTTTAAAAGAGTTCTATCGGCAATAGAATTAACAATCAGATTCTAATGAAATTCAGTATACTGCTAGGTAGAACTTTTCAAAGAATATATTCAAATGTTTGAAGACTAAGGGTATCTATGAAAGAAGTTACTAAAACTATTATTCTTACATATTTTATATTATGATTTATAATAAAAAGCACGTTTATTGCAGTATTTATATAATTTTTTTGTCTGTCTTATCGCGCCGCTGTTGGACTCTACCTTAAGTATTAAAATAATTATGTTTTATATAGATACAACCCAAAACACAGCGGAGCTTCCGACGTTGGTTTCACAGACATTCCAGAAGGAGATGAAGACAAACTGAAAGCAGCAGTTGCCACAGTTGGACCAATCTCCGTTGCTATTGATGCTTCCCACCAATCATTCCAATTTTATTCTGAAGGTTTGTTTATACAATTTGAATCAAATTTTCGATTAAATGAACTTCCTGCTAAATATCATATGAAATTGTAGGCGTTTACTATGAACCTGAGTGCACCACTGACCAATTGGACCACGGAGTGTTAGTGGTAGGCTATGGAACCGACGAAAAAGGTAGCGATTACTGGCTGGTAAAGAACAGCTGGGGCGAAACATGGGGTGACAAGGGATATATAAAAATGGCCAGAAACAGAGACAACCACTGTGGTATTGCTTCTACTGCCAGCTATCCTCTCGTTGGATCTCATGGATAATTTTCTAAGGTCTCTCTAAGAAAATGCCAGAATAAAATACAAAAGTGCATTAAATAAATAGTGATATGTGCGTTATTGTCCGCTCAATAATTTATAAGTACGCGCTACATTGTATTAAGTAATAATTTATGTTCTTGTTTGTACGAAACTGTCATATCTATTTTTCAAATAAATACAATATGAAACGAATTTTATTAACGTCCTTCGTTCGATCACCTTCCAAAGTGGAATGCATACCTTTAGATGGAATTCTGAAAAGCAAAATGGATGCCATTTAATTAGCCAAGATCGTGGCCAGTGGTAAGAATCATAAACAGTCATAGTTGGTCAAGTGTTGCAGCATTATTTATGCGTATACTATAACAAAAATATAATTTTACATATATCGTACTTTCTAATCGAAACATCGGTTACGTACGAATTAGCATTGTGCGAGGCTTATTGTTCCCGTAAAATATTCAAGCATCGCGGTTATAAACATAACCACAGAATTGAGGCTTGACCGACATTCACGTCATGTACTTGGGAATTTAACTAAACGAGTACGTCCGCAAAGTTCATTAAAGAAATATGCTCTTAAAATGCCAGACAGTAGTATATTTATTTAAATTGCTCTCATTTTATTGCATCAGTCACTGTACCTTCACTGAATAAAGTATTATCATAAGCTACGATTTTCATTTGTAGTAAATAAAATATATTGCTTGTGTATGTATAAAGATTTTGTATATTTCATGTAATCATTTTATTTTATTTTTACATCATTTCATCTTTGCCTGAAACTCGAACGTAATTCAAAAACCAATAGGAGAGTCAATTGTATGTTATATAAACAAAAATTTATTTTTCTGATGCAGGTGTACCATGGGCGAATTAAATGTGTGTTTTCAAATAGACACGGATAATCGGGAGAATTTCCCATCCGCGATCGCTTTTCAATCATTTAAGAATCAGCGAGATACGTTCTACAAAATATTCCGAATATGGGAGGAGAACCATTCAGTGCCTGGGTGGACGTTTCAGATTGCTCTTGGAAGCAAGATAAGATCCATGTTGACCTTACATAATGATGCTATAAATTATTATCATTTTGCAAGATTGTTTAAATCACAGCTCCTAATCTCATGTATACAAAATAGGCAGCAAGTACGTTGAGATAATATAATTCTATTAATCAGTCGTAGATCTGTTTAATCAAATAGTTTTGTGTTTTAGGCAGAAGTAGAAGATGACGAAGATATATTGCAAGCTTTGAGACAAGTGAATCCCAAAAAGTTGAATAAATTACAGGAGAGGCTGGTGACCCCACAGCCTTCCAAGAATCAAATCACTGGGCCAACTTTCCCAGGGGTTCAAGAGTTCTTCAAAGACTTTATTTTATTCGCGTTTAATCCAATTTTTTACGTGCATTTAGAAAACTGTTTGATTTATGAGATAACAGAGTTAAATGACACTCAGTTCAATAACAGCGAGATCGAGGATTCAGGTATTACTTTCATCTGTCAATATATACGTACGTACAATAATAGATAGAGGATGTTTATGCAGAATGCGTTTATGATTTCATTTACAGAGATATGATTCAAATAAACATTTACTTTATCATTCAATCAATGCCTTCTGATATTCTGTATAGTTTTCTACATTAAACACAGTACTTAAACAATTTTTTGTAATGTCCACTATGTGATTTTTATATAGTACATAATTGTTCTATTATGATTTTAAAGAATAGTAATTTTTGTAAAAATGCATGATTTTTTAGAGAAATGAGGTGTTACATGTTTCTTTATCAGAAATGCATTTCATGTTCATATACATGCATGAAGTCCGCTGTCTAATAATAATTAACACATTTCCAAGTTGCAATAACGTCGTTCCCGTTTTTATAGAAACCACGGTCGATGAGCAAACGCAACAAAATTTCATCACTTGCTTATCCAGTTTAAAACTTCTTGCAAAAATGCTAGGCCTCCTCGTGGCGTTACCGTACAGGTCAGAATCTAACAATTTTAAGGAATTAGTAGCGACTCAAGTCGAAGTAAGAAGCAAAGTAAGTGTCATGATTTTCGTGTCTTATCGATTTCTTGAATTATTTATTGTGAATGTTATACTCTTTAGGTTTTACCAGCTATAAACTTGCAACTCTGTCTTCATGACGCAATAACATTAGGAAAATTATCATTGACGATACCTTGGATATCGGAATATCTAGCTATGATGGACACAGTGTCGCTTCGATTGCCTTATTATAAGCAAACGTTGGAACTGTTGTATTACATTCACAAAGCTGTGAACCATTCCGATTTCTCGGCATCAGACAGTTTCCTTTCCCAGCAGACAGCAATTTTGCTTAAGTCCACGTTGAGCTGGTTGTTCGAATTACCGAATTTCCCGAAGGATTTGTATTCTACTTGGCAAAAGATGTACAAAGTTAGAGAATTTCGAAGTTTGAAGCAGCTCGACAAAACTCATATACAGAAAATTATGCTAACAGGAGAGCCCACAGTGTCCGTTAACTCGCCTAAATGCAACTTGGACAAATTGGATATAATTAACGAAAAAACGTTGCGCATATGTTGCCCAACAATCGAAGCGAGCGTCTCCGCGACGAACTCTAATACGAATTTCAATAATTACAATCCAAACAAACATATTAAACCAGTTTCTAGTCAACTTCATAAATCTGCGAAAAGTGCTGGAATAAAACATTTAGAGGTAAGTCGAGTGATATTTCGTTTCCAGCGAGGCATTCAAATTTTTATAATTTTAATAGTTGCAATTGGAAGAAGCGTTCTTTCATGGGCAACCAGCTTCGACGCGAAAGACAGTTGATTTTGTATCGGAGAGGGTTGCATCAACCTGTGTGAAGCATATATGCAACACCCTTCTGATGACTTCTAGGGAGACGAATTTGAACAATTTTCGAAAGATTTTAAAAAGAAAACAGGAACAATCACTCGAGGAACAATTGTCTATCAACGCGACGAACTTCAAGGTAAATTTTTGTCCAATTCATGATCATATAACTTAATGCAATTATAAGAAAACTAAATGTGCCGAGTTGACAAATGTCACGTGTAACGTATAAAGCAATTCTGAATATGAAAAACTGAATGGATATTTCAATGTTTAACAAAATCTTATCTAAAACACATATTTTTAAACAAGTGTTTTATTTTACATAAAAATCCGCAGTGGAAGTACATGATAGAAAATATTTTTATATTCATATTGTTTGTATTTAGGCATCTGTGGTGAACGACATGAACATTGCAGCCACGAATATATCCAAAGAATTGAAAGATCAATGCGAGACATGTATACCGACAATTTGCGAATTGCGAGTGACCCAATCGATAGAAGCGCTTCTAGCGGAAGACTCTTTACCGTCTGTTAAAGAAATGTGTGTTAAAATCGCAACGAGATTAGCCACGGAGAGAATACACCAGTGGATACAATCCCACATCGTGGGTGGGTCATTGTTTATAAAAGATATGGAACTTGAGTTAAACAGGTTCTTAAAAAACAACACGCCGCTGCAGCCAATCCAAGAAAGGAAGCATAATCCAGATGCTCTTAGCCCAACGACTATTACCGACAACTTGAGGGTAATTATTTCATTCAATGTAAAAGTGTTGAAATGTTCGAATCTTCGAGTAATTCGACGATCTAACCGAATCGAGAACTCGAAAAAATCGAATTTATATTATTTTTATAGGAGCTCATATGGGATCTACTTGAGAGCGGTGGTGAATCCTTGACGATAGCAACCATTTCGACGATGTTAGATAATTTATATCAGACTTTAAACGAAAGAGCTGATTTAGTAGTGGGAGTGGAAAGAATTTTGTACACCCTTAGCACAGATCTTGCTTTATTTTTAGGTAAAAGAATGAATGTTCAATTGTTGAAATGAATAGTTGTTTGGTATGTTACGATATTTGTTAACTGGTTTTGTATTTATAGTTGCTTATAGAAGCGATTTGTTCACTGTAAAAGTACAGGAGAAATTTATAAAGGTATGGGCGATGAATCGCTGTAAAGCTCTGGAATCAGATTCGCCTATACATAGAATATTCAGTTCTAGAAACATTATGCTCTTAGCTCAACCAGAGAAGGCAGAGATCTGGCCGATGTTCGGAAAGTTTATTAAAAAACTGATCGAGAAAGACGTTTTAGATGTCAACAGTCTCAGCGACCAGTGTGTAGCTTTGTTCAGGCAAAACTGGCCTGTGGTAAATATTTTTATCATTTCTGTTGAAATTCTACTTTGTTCGATGTATAAATCATTTGATTTTTCGCAGCCCACTTTAAGGCATTTGTCGAAATGTCTGACGGAAGCGATAACAGATTTCAGAGCGTCGGACGAAACAACGGAGAAAGTAAAATATCTACTTGGCTGGATAGCTGAAACGTACAGCGGAATAGAATTTTGCAACTCTAGACATTGATGCTCTCTATGTGGTATTTTTCACTTGCTGTATAAATTCCAGAGGTTCGATGCACATAGAATTGTAAATTACTGTACATTAATTAATTTAACGACGGAACGGACACGGGTTGAACGCAGTGACTTTGCCAGTCGTTACTGCAGCCGGACTGTGAAATGATATAGAACATTTTTATGGACAAAGTATCGTTTAAACATTGTACGGATCTGTGCACATAATCTATTTTTAGACTTACGATTAATTCATGTTTCCTATGTCGGGTGTTAATTGTTGCATTTTATTCCATTGATCGCATATTTTATAGTCGATAAAATTCTAATCTTTGACAAATGTACGAAACATAAAATAAAGAAACATTTGTTTTTTAATCGCCTCAAATATTTCATCTCCACTCCTCGCCGCGTCAAAAGTAGAATTTGTTCAATTAAAATAACATTGCTATACGTATTTATATTGCGTAAAATACACATACCGTCTATTTTAAAGTATATTTCTCATTAATTGTTTAGTACAGGGGTTCCCAAAGTTTTATCTAGGTGGGTAAAATTGAGAATTCCAGAATATTTTACGGGCCAAAAAAGTATTACGGAAAAAAAGCGTTCAAATCGATAATAAATTAGATATAAGGGAAACATTTATACTACTTTTACAATATAATAAATAAGTTTTTTATTTATAACAATAATTACGTTTTATTATAATATTTAAAAAAATAGTTAATAAAAAACAATTAATTTCAAATAAAAGAAGAAAAAATCAATAATCTGAAATGCATGACTATGTAGTTGTTTTCTTTCAATAATATCATTGAGCTTTTCTTCTAATTGCTAGTTCTAATTCAGCACGTTTTTGCAAGTTTGAACAATCCTGCTAAGATAATCTTTTACAAGAATCAATTGAGACTCTCTTCAGCTTTAGAAAAGTTTTGGCTTTCTTTTTTCCTGTAATTTGATCAGTTAAAATTGCATATCTTGGGAAACAATTTGGAATGCAAAAAAAAATGTATCGTAAAATAAAGTAAATTCGTCTTCGTAATTCTTAGAATCATTAAAACGCGTTTATCAAATACAATGGCAAATTAAAGGGCAGACTAGAATGTTAGGGTCCTGCGAGCTCGAATAAGAAAATACCATATTCCGCATTTAATTGTTTTTTTGTGGGAAATCTAAAACTCGCGGATGATTTGACATCGCGGGCCGTACTTTGGGAATCCCTGGTTTAGCATGTGCGCGTCGGTGGTGCGCAAACGAGTTGAGCGCGAACAATTTCCAATTTTCCACAGCAGTTCGCCGTCATCGTTCGAGGAGGTTGTACGCATTTCGTCCCTTCCGACTTTCCGCCATACGATCGCGTACGAGTACCGATGATCGCGATAAATTAATGTAGTCTTCGATTCCTAGTTCCATCATCAACATGTTTGCAAAAAGCACGTCGTATGACAAGAAACGGGATAGAGATATAGAAAGATGCTTAAACAAACTTACTATCTTTGCACGTGTTAATATGTAAGAAGGAATAAAAGTTGTTAACATCGTTAATCAGCCCTTTCGAATACTTGCTACTTCTTTCTGTCAAAAGTTGGATATCGGTCCAAAAAATAAATCGTGTGTACCGAAATTCGCGGATGAAAAAGAGTATAGCCTGACAGACACTTGCGTGGAGGATATCGTGCACGCGATAGCCGCCCTATTCGGACTCTCGTTTTCTTCAAGGGCGATTGTTAAGCAAAGTCACGCGATCCGATTTTGCACATGTTCGCCGGCACGTGGTTCGTTCGAAAAATATGTAAAGTCCATGGAACTCGGAATCATCGCTTTGAATCTTCCCGTCGAATCATCTAAGTCGACATAAGGTAAGATCGTTATACAATTCATTGCTGTTCGTTTCGATCCTGGAATTTAACTATAATATGTGATACCAGCAAATATACAATATGTAAACCACAAGAATACAGTGTTTTTCTAATTTATGTAGTACAGAGCTGTAGATAGCTTATACTTTAACATAATTTTTTTACATTCAATTTCATAATAAAATTACATTAATAATTATTCTCTACTTAGGTACTTTTGCTTTACTGTGCTCCAAGTTTACACTGATTTCATGATTTCTCAGATTTCATCGAGCAAGATAAAATTATTTTCATGAAACATTCAAACTTGTCAAATTTTGTTACCCTTTCATGGAAAGATCATTTTTTATTGGAGAAAGTATTAATCGAGTCAAATTTAAATGACTAAAACAATAGTCGTTTTATATGTCTACGTTATTACCTTAAATTTAGGATAGAGCGCAATAGTTTTTTAACTTCCTCGCGATTACGTGTTCTCCAAGCTCGTGCATTATTTGGAAAAACGTGTCGTTTTAAATCGCGAATTGGCTTGCAACAGTGGACATAAGGCGGGAAGGAAAAAAAAATTGTGCATCGATGGTATCGGGAAGTTTATTCGTAAACGGCAACGGGCGCTCTCGTGAATCGAACTGGAAACCGAGACGATAAGGTCACCACATTTAACGACTGCCGAATCTGTTCCAGTATTGGACAGGAAAACATAGGTACGAGGGGACAAAGTTTCGCCGATCATTCGACAATTTTTACAAACACGAATTATTCAGCTTCGTCACGGAACTTTTCGTTCGCGCTCCCTTCGTCCCTAAATGTTTCCTACGAAAATTGACGTACCCATTTTTAATTCGCCGAGCGACATTCGAGTAAATAGCGGTTGCGTGTAGCTATTAATGTTCCCTGTTGCGAATTTCGTAATTCGTGGTGGAGCGCCATTTTGATTCACCTCTTTACAGAAAATTACCAGGTCTGTCTCAATTTACCTCTGTAATACGCGCGGCTCCGTCGCAAATGAAATTTTCTTCGACGGCGGAGAATATTAGCCTAGTTCCTCGCAAATTCTTCCCGTTTCGTCATCGTACACGTTTATTTGTTACCCGGGGCACCACGCCTGGGAATAAAATATACAAACGAACGATTATCTCGATTAATGTCACGTTTTACGTAAAAAGTACGTACCTATAATAGCTAACGATATCGAGGGTTATAAATCTTAATCGTTTTCCCCCGAGCTTCTTATAGAAACGATAAATCAAACCTCGTGCTGCGTAGATAGATTATAGAGCGAGTTTCAGAGACCGAATTATCGAATAAATCATCTTTCCAAGTGTTCTCCTTTTACTTGTTCTTTAAATCATTTCATAGCATAGAAGAATAGATCATTTGCATCTCACTATTGTATAAAGAGACACTTTGTATGCTAGGAAAAATCTCAAAAACGACTGAAGTATTTAGAATAAAATTTGGGCAAAAGCTACTGCTTTGTCATATTTTGTAAAGCAAACGATATTATTAATTACTGGGTCGAAACAGGATGAAAATTTTATTTTTAATATTCTATATCTAATATTCTACATACATATACATAATATTGAAAATAGAGACAATAAATAGTTCTCTGATCTCTTGCGTGACGATTCTAGATGCGAGAATAGGGAAGGAAATGGAGACGCTTTACACGGGAGCGATCCACGGGTTTCCCCAATCGAACGGCGGGCAGACTAATGGAATTTCGTCGGGAATCGCCAGCTCATTCGATCAAGACGGCGTTTTGAGCCTCATCGTCGTCCTAGGTGGAAGCCTGTCCCTGGTTGCGCTGGTCTTCGCTTTTATTACCTACAGGTAAGTCGAGAGTCAATTAACGGCGCTAATAAACGCTCAAGTAAGACAGCTCCTCGTTCCCACTGATTCTAAGATAAAATTGATGGATTCCTCTGTTTGCTTTTTATTTCGTTTAAAACAGGGAAAAGATCAGTATTCAAATATTGAATGTAAGAAACAAACATCAAACATCGTCCCCAATTTGGAAGATAAAATTGATTGATTCTCTTATATTTTTCTATCTCGTATAACACAGAGACTGAGAAATGGCATTCAAATATTGAATGTAATCGGGAACTTTTCCAGTTTTATTAGCGATCGAGGAATCGATAGTCGTTGTGTTTGCATGAAAGCGGTCAGCTTCGTGCCCGCTGGCAATCCTTTTATACGATACTGTACCCACACCGTAATACGTGGAGGATTGAAATAATTCCAATATTCCATTGAAGCTTGCTTTTATTTACAAATTCTACCAGCTTTTGTAAGGCACACGTACGAAAGTTCATACGTGCAACTATTGTAAAAAACTGTTTTTTTTGTTTTATTTTTATCGATGATCTGAAATGTTATGTTCTTCGACCATATGGTCGAAGGTTATGTTAGATTATTGTTTTCTGATCTGAAGTTACTGTTTCGCGATATTATCGAAGGTAGAAAGTTTCTAACGTGTCGCCGGAAATTGAAGGGAAATGAAAAGGCACGGTTTCCTCTTTCCTTCGACATTGGTCATCGTTTGCCTCTGGCGTAAAATAGAAATTCCAAGGGAGCTTGATTCCCGTGACGAAGCGTCTTCAACAGGGATACGATTCGAAAACTTTAATTGGTGTTTAAGCGCGAAAAAACGGCGTATCGTTTTCTCGTTTCAGGGAAGCGCGCGTCTGCTCCTGGGAATTTATGTCATTTATAAACGATATCATTTATTTTATCTAATTGAATGAAATAATTGGTACTATAAATGATTCACCTAACAAGTGATGCAGTAATTAATACAGTGTTTCCTATAAATGATTGTTACGCCATTTTATAGAGTACTAATTTCATCATTTGTTGTATCGAATTAAATGATATAATTGATACAGTAAACGATATCGTAATAGTCGATGTAGTAATTGGTGCATTATTTCAATATTTAATACAGTAGTAATTTCATCAATTACGACATGGATCATCTGTTGTATCGAATTAAATTATACAGTGCCTACCGAAAGTATTGGGACACCTGAATAATTTTTAAATGATGTGAAATATAGGATTGCGATTTGTAGGGATCACAAAATCTGTTATTTGGCCACAGGGCACCCACCTTCATACTCTCGGGGGACGAGGGGAGGAGGGAGCCAAGGAATGTTACAATAGTTGAATTGTTACAGTAGTTGACATGGTACTGACATTAGAAGCAGCTTTTCATGTATTTGCTAGAAGGCAGTGATCATTCAAACCATAATTCATTTTCGTTAAGAACAATTCTAAATGGTCCATATTGATTTATTCTGCATAACTAGTCTCGTGATAATGAAAAGTGGCGTGTACGCTAATGGGTTAACGTTCTGCATCGTTTTTTAATTAATTCAACAGTGTTAAAGAGTTAGTTATAAGTGAGAAAAGTTATTCGACTATCGGGAGATGAAAGAGCGTCGAGTTTAGTTAGTTCGAAATCCATTTAGCCGGTTACCTATCGTAAAGAAGAACCTCCTTTGTCCTCTAACTTTTACAAGGTGGAATAATAAAATAGTCTGCGTTGGCAGACGGCGTCTCGGTCTCAATTTTTATCGAATTTTCGGTTCGCATTCAACCGCAGTTTAAAATAAAACGCTCATTGTGATACATGTTGGATGTAGGTCGAGTTAAGAGCGTGTGATTATACTCAGAGTATCCAATATACATATAAGTGATTGATAATAATGAGATCCGTTCGAAACGTTTCGTCCCACGTATTCATTCCGCAGAAATTGTTTCGTGCATTCAATTATTTCCAGTCGAGTATGTTTCAATGTTTCGGCGATTCCTCTTTGTTAATTATATTTCAATCAAATCGTGCAATAAGAATTCTTTAATGTCTTCATGGAGTTCCGAGGGCTACGCAATCTATTGGCATTGTAATTCATTTAAATTACTGTTTAGCATTGAGATTATTATTTTGCAAGTTCGTGAATTTTAGAATCGCGGATTGACTCAGTCGCCAACGAGGGTTCGAGTTCGCTAAATGTCAGAAAAATTCGTGGCTCACCGCGAATACCGCGTCCGGATGTTTAATCATTCCACGGTTAACGGGGTCGTTTCGGGAAAATTCTCCCCGCAGTATCAACTGCAATTAGCGACGCGACCATTTCGAGTTTTCCAGTACTGTTCACCGAGTACACACAAGGGTCGTG
>SMSR01015786.1:126745-143085 GCA_019453355.1 Ceratina japonica
TCCTAATGAAACACAATACTTGGCATGCATGATGCATCGTGCAATTAATCTCCGGCGTTGTGCGCTCTCGCACGAATTTCAAAATTGCCGGGGAGCTTCGAATTTCGACGCGGTATTTCCAGTTGGATAAATGCACGCACGGGTTCGTGATAATTTAGCGAGTGTAACCTCGCTTGTAGATAATTAATACGCCGGACGAAGTTCCTTCGAGCTGCTGCGGGTACGTTAATGTTTATTTCAGAGCCTGTACGTGAACGGGACGGACAAGTATCTCGCGTGTCCCACCTTTGCGAACGATATAACTGTATGACTAGTTACCATCAGCGGAAACGGTCTTTGAGGCGGGCAGAGCTCGTTTGCCGAAGGTGCAAATAACTCGTCGACGATTCTGTCTTTCCTCTCATGAATTACCCTCGAGCTCATTTTTTAACCGTCCACGCTTGCACAATTACTTCATTTCAATCTCTTGTACATCCCGATAGAATTGTCTTGCCCTGGTCCACACCACTGTTTAATTTTTTATCTCAGTCTATTAATGAAAATAGTAATTAGATTGAGGATACGAGAGGTCAAATGTTTTACCCTTTTTATTACAACTTTTTGTAGACTTGAGACCCAATAAAATTGTTCTGTTCTGATCTACCACTAAAACTTTTTAATTCGTTACCGCAGTCTATTAATGAAAATACTGAAAATAGTTAATGAGATTGAGGATAAAAAAGCTCATATTTTTTTCCTTTCTATTACAATTTCTTGTAGATTTGAGACCCAATAAAATTGTTTTACTCTGGTCTACCACTAAAACTTTTTAATTCGTTACCTCCGGTTATTAATGAAAATACTGAAAATAGTAATGAGATCGAGGATAAGAGAGCTCAAACTTTTTTCATTTATATTTCAATTTCTTGTGGTCTTGAGGCTCAATAGAACTATTCTGCCCTGGTCTGTCACTAAAATGCTTGAACTGGCTATCTGACTAATGAAAATAGTAACCAAATTCGCAGTAAGCGAGTTCACGTTTTATTTCACGTATAATAACGTTTCGAATTCATTCCGCGTCATAATCAATAAGAGTGAAGCGCGTTTGAACTGATGGAAAACGCGTTCATTTAAATTTTCATCCGCGCGACCTGCATCTGTCCTGCAACATCCGATGCGAAATCATTTTTCTCCGTCGCCAAATATTTACCAACCGGTATTTATCTATCATTCCCTGTTTCGTTTCGTATTTCACTGTTTCTCGAAATCGATATCGTAATTCCGAGAGATGATAATAATGCGCCACTGCAGAGGTCACCTGTAATTTACGTACAGTTCGCCCTAATTTGCCCAATTAAACTGTCCAGTGTAGATAATAACCACATTCTAGTGATTAGTGAAAATTCTCCGTGTTAATATTGATATTAAACAAGTTTATTGTTTCATTCCATCGTTCATTGTAACAATCCCAGAAAGCGTTTCTAGCTATGGGAGTCACTATTGGCTAATATAATTAAATAGTTTTATCATTAATCTTCTGCAGTAAGACAGTATGAATATTAAGTTTAGAAACTTTTATTGTTTCACTTTGTCATTTGTCGCAATGAATCTTCAAATTGCTTTTGCTATAAAAGCTTCTATCGGGTAATCTAATTAGTTTTCTCATGAAAAAGGATAGGTATAAATATGGGAGGTAATAAAATTAGTTTTCTCGTCTGTAACAAAATTGAAATGGGGAATCATTACTTAGGACGAACAGCACCGTTGATTTCTGGCACGCTAAACATCTGGAAAATTGTGAAACTTGTACCCTTTGGAATCCAGCGAGGTAACGCATCCCAGGGTAATCTCCCTTCTCGAAAACTTGACTCGTTAATAACTGGTGTAGTTGCCAGAGAGAATTAGTTGCGGTTCAGGCTGCAGTCACACGCTGGAACATTGAAACAGAACCGGAATTAGATTCGACCCGGGTACGTTGCCTGGCGCAATCTCGCGGCTCGATATATCAAAAGGTCCCACGGTCTCTTTTCCCGGCCGGGGGCTAAAAGGCCTTAATTCGTCGTGGCATTTTCTTAGATTCGCGTTGGCCCTAAAAAACGACGGACGAGAGGAGATCGCGGTTAGCTTTTGAAATGCCTCAGCCGACTTTTATTCCCGAATAAAGTAAGAGGCTTAGCGAGAGCTCCCTGCACCGTTCAATCATACGCGGGAACTTAATGTCCCCCGTTCGGAGCCGTCGAGATTGAATCTTAAGAACTGCGTGTTCACTTGTAGTCTTCTCACGGATTTATTCACCCGTCAAAGAACCTAGGCAATTCCATCCGAATTAATGCCGCACTGCTTGGGGTAAATTAGTGAAGGCATAATTTCGTCGTTTCTATGAGCACCGATGTTTGTAATTATTGCCTGAAGCACGTAAATTCGATTATACGTATTGTACATCAGAATAGATAATTGCTGTGTATTTTGTTTGAAGTTATTTTAGTTGATAAAAGAGATATATTACCAAAGTCCCTTAATAATAGCAACAGCAAATAACAGAGAAATATAAAAACTAGTGGGTGAATATTTTAGAATTTGACAGTCTTTTTCTTACAGTCGAATTTAGAAACTAGATTTAATAGTAAATAAAGATTTAGAATAGACAGGGAGAACACAGGTAGAATAAGAAGTGTAAGGAAGAAATAGAGAGAAAGAGATATATGTATATAGGGATAGAAGGAAGATGTAAATTAAGGAAATGTAGCAGAACAATGTTCAGGAAGGAAATTCCCCAGAGCCGAAATATACGAAACACGTAAAATAAGTTAAGTTAAGTAAATAGGGTATAAATAGCAAAATGCATACATTACGTTTCAAGGATTAAAAAAAGTTCTTGCTTCATTTAATTCCTTAAGAAATATAATTCTGTAACTTTTTCCAATCAAACTATTGACGACAAATTATAATAGAGCACATGATGTTATTCATATTTCTGTATTAGAATAAACGGGTATTGCAATTTAACTTTTCCATTACTCTAAAAGTATACATTTTCGAAACTCTGCACTTTTTTGTACATTTAATTACAAAGTTTCTTGCCGTCATTTTAAATCCTTAATTTCGTAGGGACGTGTTCTTAATGAAAAGCGCAGCAACGCCATAAAAGCACGAAATGTGTGACAGTTCTGTACTTGAAATTTTACAAGCTAATTGTGCCTCAGCGTATATTATGTTTATGGAATCATGCATGACAGTGTTAAATAATATTAAAAACGGTTTTTCTTGTTTTAGTTTATATGTTTATTATGAAAAATTATAGAAAGATAACTTAGTGAGTAGAAATTTATTTTATAATTACTATTATGATTGCGTCAATATATGTATATATTGCCTTTTCGATTTCATACGTCGTTTAATTCGGAACAGGAGTCGATAGGGAAACATCGTAAATCTCTCAGAACGGCCACTATTTTTGGCAAAAGTATTCGTCTCGGGGCCGACGGTGCCCGGGCGCGGAGATAAGCGGCACATAATTATATACCTTGGAATATATGCCCTATAAACGGTATAATGTATAGGGTAAAATGCGCTTAAACGCTGACGCGGCCACTTAATGAGAAAGTCTGGTGAAAAATGAGACGCGCGTCCTTCGGAAGAAATAATGTCGTAAATATCCGGTCATCCCTCTTCTCCCGTTTCGCTCTCATTAATATCCGGCGGATCCTCGACACCGAGTTAGTCACGAGATCAACTCCCCGCATCTTACAATTTACAACATTTGCATCGGGAACTTGATAACTAGCAATTCTCTCTGTTCCCACTATTCTGGCAACTATTCAAACTATGCTCGATTAAACCCCATTCCGAATGAATAGAGATTATTCAACAACTGGAAATGGAATTTTGAATAAAACATCTGCCCACCAAGAACAATCGGAAACTAAAATAAAATCACGCTTAGCAGTACTTGTTACTTATTTATAATCCACAGATTAATGCATACAGTTACTTTGTATGGAGGCTCTCTGCCAAAAGTTTAAAACACGTAACAGACTAGCTGTCTTCAATATTTGAGTCAATGAACTTTTATAAAATTGTTCGACCTGTTTTCATTAGTCATACGAAATTTTTTAATACTCTTCCTAATATTCTAATACATACTTTTGTCATACGAAATTTTTTAACACTTTCTAATATACTAATACACATTTCTTAATTCGACTGTACGTAACATGCGATTGTCTACATAATTGTCCGATAATTCTTACTTTTGCATATTTTTTATTGTATCTAAGGATGTATCGTGTATGTTTGCTATACAGTCAATCCCGGAAGTGTATAATTTACCAATTGAAACCTGTTTCGACTAAAAATTGGCTAGCAATTTCGTGGGGACAAAAGTACGTGACAAAGGTTAAGGAAAGTTCGAAGGTCTGCGGTATGTCGCGAGGATCGATCGACTTGATATTCCGCGCGGCAAAGACGAAGTTGAAAATTATGCAAAATTATAAGAGTTCGCCAGATTTACGATCGTAATGACTCGCCGAACCTGGCAAACATTTCCGAGATTTACCGATGCTCCCAAGGCTGGAAAGTTCGTATTGATGGGAATTGGTCGCGATGTTTATCGTGGCCATGAAGAAATCGATGAAAGGAAGAACGACGACCTATCCTTGACCCCTCCCCCGGTGATCGATCCGGTGGCGAATAGATGAAAACTAGACTCGATGGTGCCCCGGTACGTTATCGCGTTGACAGTCCGTTGGAACGAAGAAAAGGGCTTTATCGATTCACCGGCGAAAGGTCACCGCGTCTTTGTCCGTACAGACATCCTAATTTCACTGAGCAACATCTATTTGTCATCGGGCGAGCTTATGCCACCGCTTCGGAATTTAATTCTCGTTTATTCTCCATTCAATTCGAAATCGCGCGGATTACACAGTTCAACCGGGATATGCATTATTCATCTTTTCCATAATTCAACGCCATTTTCATAAATACTCTTCTCGTTGCGAAAATGTTCCCATTAATAATAAACGTTAAAATCTGAAACTCCCTCGAACGGTTACAGTCCGTCATGCGGTACAGTCTGCGATGAATGTAATCAATTCAATTTAGGGCCATATTAGATGTTTGCCTATTTATATATGCGCGCTAGCTATGCGACGTGCTGGAGTAATTGCCGGATGTATACGGCGCACGGCAGGAAGACGCGTGAGATACGGAACACATCATGCAAATTAGACAACCGGTCGGGTGTCATTGCTATCATTGCATGTCTGTTCCGTGCATATCAGAGCTACGTTTAGCTTTTTACTCTTCTTATTTCCTTTTGCTATTTCAAATTAATAAGCATTTGTTTACACGAAATGCGATTGACTTTAATATCTGTTGACCATAATTGTTTGACCAGAGAATACCTCAGAATATTAAATGCCATTTTATTTTACTTCACAGAGTAAGTTAATGCAGTCTGTCAACCAAGATTTGCTTTCGTACAAAATTCTTTAACCAAAGAATTGCATAAAACATGGAGTGTAACTTTATTTTACTCGTCAGATTAAGTTAGCTCAGTCTGTCAATGTAGATTTAATCTCATCAAAAATTGTTTGACGAAAGAGTTTCATAAAATATCGAGTATGATTCGACTTTAAGATGGTTAACAAATGAATAATTTTTACGAAATAAATAACACGCGGCATATAGATGGGCGATTGTAATCTAAAAAAACGAGATCGTCGGGACATTTTATACGAATTCTTTTTTGTTATTTTCACGTGTACGTATCTATATCCACTCGTGGAATTACTACAGGCTCGGTGAAGTGTATCCTATACATTCCCGTAAGCTGAACAGCCGTGGAAAAATGGCCAGTTGATTTAAACGAAAAAAACCCGATTTTTTTCGTCCTTCCTCATCCGCGGCTGAAGCAATTGCCTCGTAACTACGGAACGTAATCTCATTGCTTCTTGCAAACTAGTCTCGACTTCCTAAATATTGTATACGTCGTTCGAAATTTACAAATGAATTAAGTGAAACTTATTCGATCATGGCTTTCTCACTCAGCGTAACTGCAAATTGAAAATCAAACAAGTTTTGTTAAAACTTTTATCAATTATTATATTAATGTACACATGAAATATTGTGTGAAGTATTATATTACATTATACATACGTAAAAATGATCATTGAGTTTTTATGCAATTATGGAAAATTAATACCCATGGTTATACAATCTCCAAAAAACAATTATGTATTATTATTATTATTGAGTTTTTAAGATTGCATAAACTACAATGATTATACATTACACAGAGTATAAATTAATCCTTAACATAATAAAATTGAATGGAGTTGTTGTAACCGTTCATAAATTCCGAAGTGTTTTAAGAATATAAATAGCTTAGCACATCAGTTCATGGATGACAATAGTTACTCTAAAGTCATTACCGATGTTGAACAGTCTCCTTTCATTATAGAATTTCACGTAGGCAGTGATGACGTGCGATATTGAATTTGTTGCACTGCAACTGCTGCATATAGATTGATCTCTCCTCTCAATAGATTAATTTATTGAGATTATTGAAGACCGAATAGGAAATTAATAAAGAGAATACAGTATAAATGTAGAAATTATAGTCTCAAAGAATATAGAAATTATTAAAGTATATCAATTTATTAAAATTGTTGAAGAAAAAAGAAAGAATGAGTGAGATATAGCCAATCTTCAGTTTTGATAATGATGCCTGATGCTTTCTATTAAAAGTTAAAGCAGGATTTGTCCCCTAGATATTTCTCCTAACCAAATGAATGAAAGGTGGACGTGAATTGATCCGGGTAACGTTCCTTAGTCCTTTGATCCGAATTTTGTATCACTGAAGAACTTCTTTATGGAAATTAAGAATATTTGAAATGTAATTTGTACTCGTAGCTTTTGTAGCTTCATCGGCTTTATCATTACCTCGAATCCCGTTATGGTAAGGGACCTATTCAAACAGGATTTCAAGTCCAGAGTTATTCTGTACAATCTCATTGTATTTACAGATAATTATATGGACAATAGAGTATTTACAGATTTAGTAATTCTAAAGTCAGTATAGTCTTTGAATCAGAAAATATAATAATTTTCTTGGATTTGTTCTTTGTTCTCTCGATAAGTTTTAAACCCTTTCATACTGCGTAAGCTTGATAAGAAAATATGGGATAGTATGAAGACAGTTTGATGCGTATGACTGCATCATAAATCACTGTAGCATAAGCGGAATGCTGTAGTAATTTGGAGCCATCAGTGAATATATTGATATACTTTGGATATTGGCTGTCGACCTCTTCGAAAATTTGCCTTAAAATATCAATATTAATTTTCTCATCTCCATCATCTCACTCCTTAGACCCGGCGTCTAACTTTAATTGAGCTGGAATTTTGGACATCTATGGAGGTATTTCAAACTCTGTAGTTTAGAAGGTTGCTTTAGAAGGCTTGGGAGTTGGGAGTGAGACATTCAATTCCTTTAGCACATTTTCAGTCCGAATGCCGATAGGCATAGTTGGCGGCTGTATACACATTTCTTGGCAAATGCCTGTTTGAATTATTAAAAAAATAAAAAATCTGTGCACAGACGGATTACTGTTTACCATAGTTTTCAAAATGTGGTTGAGAAAATATGATTTCGCAAAAAAATCCGCAGACTAATTACGGCTGAAAGTGTATAATGCAAATGTGAAACACTTTCAACATGTCCTCGAATGAGATTCGCTTTATGATAAAAGCGGGCTGACCAACGCGATAAAAGAGGATTGAAAGTCCCGGGGAATTTGGAATAATTTCGTTACAGCGGTCCGTGAAATAAGGCCAGTGGGCGCGATCTTATATGCCATTTCGAATATGCAGTGCAACTCTCTCACGGGGCGCGTTTTCTCCCTCGTATGAAGTATGCAACCAATTTTCGCAGTGAAATTCCGAAGCTTATTGCCGGGAAGACCCGTACTCATCCCCGAGCCCAAAGATGTATCGCGCCAGTCCCTTGAATCGCGAACAACGCGAGAAACTAGGCAAATTTTTCCACTGGAACTACGATCAGCCATTTTTCATACCTATCATAAAAATGACATTTTCAATGGAATAATCAGTCTTTATTTATTAACAAGATAAATAATTAATAACTATTTTATGACGAAATACAGAATATTCACGCTATTACTGATCAGGATTTTTTTTATACCGTTTTTTATGCAAAGTAAAAAGATGTTTGTAAATTTTTTGTATTTACACCATTTTGTTGGAAATTGAGGCGAACTTTAGTTATTTGACTGAAATGTTTATAATTAGATTAGATCAAATTTGTTACAATTTTTGTCTCTCGGCTACAAAATGGAGATTGGTATCAAATTTTTATCAATAAATTAGATTATAAAGTAAATATTTCATTCTTTCCATCTAACAACATGAACATTGACTACTTTATATGTGCACGGTAAATGAGTTGGGAATCGTTTTACATAGTTGTAAACTCCGAGTTACACAGGTATGGTTTTATGTTCGGTGTGAAACAGCGGTTCAAAGGGAATCAATTTTCGTGACTGAAAGGCTAGGACTCGGTTTGAAAAAGAGGTATTAACAAAAATATTTTCTTCTTCCGCGAGGATTAACCTGTCAGGCGGGTAAACCGGCTTGAAAGGACACCCGATATCAGGTAGCTCCCCCGGCCTCGTCACCGCCGTGCCTCCTTCAAAGGACGTTTTCGCCGAGATATCGATGCGCGGGAGCTAATTCAATCCTGAGACACTTTATGAGCCGTACAAAGTGTTCCCAGGATGCACCATATAGCCTCAGTGGTTCTTTCATAGGAAGGTGGGCATCCTTCCATTAGCCGGTTCTTACGTTACCTGGAATTGACTTTCAAGTACGCGCGTGATCGACAAACAAATTACAGCGGGAAGCTGTTAATTGAACCCGACTATCAAACGCCTCAGAAAGCGAATATAGTCAACGATTTTCATCGATGTCACTATAATCATAGCTTTTATCAAAATAGTTAGAAATTTTCTGGGTACAGTTGCTACTGTTTGAATTGAATTGTCGTGCCGATTAGGCGAAAAAATCGAGTGTCGATTTTAAAACGATTAAGAACCACTGGTCTACGTAGATAGGAGAGATGCGTCAGAGGGAATCAGCGGAGGCAGGGAAGTGGAGAGAGACAGAGGCGTTGGGCGGGATCGATGGAAAGTCGATCGCGAGCACGGTCCTCCTTTGGGAAATCAAAGGCGCCAAAACTCTCGATAGGTCGATTTGCTGCTTCACGGGTAAGACGACGATTTAACGTTCAACTTAACGGTTATCTTTATCGGTACTTAATCTTTCATTACCGAGGTCGTGCCTATTACCGGTCACGGTATTTGTCCCGAACTGTCAGTCCGTCGCCTTCGAGACTCGAGACCTCTTTGCCAGTCGACAGCGGTTAATCCTCGTTGGCCCAACAGATTCGGCCCGATCCATCAAACTCAAACGCCCTGACAGGTTATCGAGCCGCGTCGAAATTTCATTCCTTTCCTTCTTGTTTCCTCCATCCAGGCTTTACTGCTCCCGGAATTTCGACTCTTAAATCGACTGTGAATGACATCCGTTTCCGGTCAATCATTGCAGGAGAAACCTTCCGACTTTTTACGAATTATTGCGTCGCCCCGAAAGTTCGTGCCGATTTTTATTGAAAATCTGAAGGCGGTGCATTCGAATCCTGATAACTATTTATTGATTTACTGATTTACATACGTATCAGTTTGTTCCGCAATCTTTGATTATCAATTAAGATTTCTGCCAAAAGTTTAACACACTTTGATAACCATAAATGGACTTAGGCCACTTTCAAAATAAGAATTTTGTACAGTGTTTTGTTAATGTAATTAAATTAAAATCTCTTTGTTGTTGTTTCTATGTAAGGATTCATACGACATTAATATGGCGGGCCGTGTGCTGGCCAGGCTTGGTTTAGATTCATTTTCGACTAACGCATTTCAAACCAACTATAAATACGAAAATCGTAATAAATTGAGAATTAAATTTGAGTAAGTCGCCCATAAAAGTGTAAATACCGAGCGTCCAGCCCTTAAATCAAGAGACTCTTAATTAGGCGGACGGCCGAGGATAAAGCTGTCAAGGAAGCACGTTACTGTGCAGAATTTCAGGATATTAAACCGACATCTAATATCCCGGCCAGGTCGGTATTAAGAACACGAGGCAGTCGAATCCTTGAAGAAAGAGAACCTTAAGCCGCTTACGGTTGACCGTATCGCGAAACGAATGAGCCACGCTTGTCATTTGAACGATGCGCGCAAACCGCGTTAGGATTTTCCAAAAGGTTCGCGAAATCGGACAGCTGCTAACCTTGCGCTGAATACGCGGATTAAACTGCGTTTAGCCACAGCCTAAATGCCCCTCATTTCAATCGTTGTATCGCTTAATTGAATCGCGTTTATATTGTAATAATTGTTGTATGTTTTAGCTCGCGTTGCGTAAGTGGGACACGTTCTGGACAAAAGATTTCAAACGATTTTTGTATTTCATGCAATTTAATGCATTCCTGCTGGAGCTGTAAAAATATTTAATATGTACGTCGATAGAGAAAATGATGATTTGTAAGAATTCGCCGGAAACATCTTTATAAATAACATGTTTCGTTTATCATATTTAAATTTTACATATTTACTTGAAATACCCGACGAAAGTTTCTGAATGATTTGTTAATATTTGGCTTTTTCGTGAACCTCAGGCGTTACTACTTTACTGACCTAGTATTGTAGAGCGATAAATTCAAACCATGTGACATAGAAAATCTATGTGGCGAAGTAAAATGATTGATGATAAGTAGAAAATTCTCCAAATGCAATAATTTACTCACAGAAATAACCGGGGTTTGGAATCCCTTATTAGTATCTTATCTGCAAATATTAATCAGAAGTTTACCAAGGAGGTGGCAACTGGCAAGCTGTCATCCACAGTAAAGGACGTGGGACTAAATATTAATAAACCGTGTGGAAACTTTTGACGTGCTGTATTTCAGACAAACGTTGTCAAATTTAAATATGAGAAAATTTATGTTTTTTACAAAGACATTTTCGGCGAGTTCTCGAAAATCATTTAACTCCCAAACGACGTATATAATCAAATTTCAAAAAGTCAAAATGAAACTCATGAAATGTATTTATTTATTTATTCTTCTATTTGGAACTTTAATTGCACAGGCGAGATTTCTTTATATGGAACATCTAAAGCTCTCCTGATTTCTAGCGTGCTTAATTTAGATTCGGCGAAAGTAGAGTCACGTTTGTGATAAGTCAAGGGAATGAGGGTACCCTTATGATACGCAAAGAGCGTAAGGATTTATGTTCAACTTTCTCGATGGTCTCCATCAGTTTATAATACGAAAACTAGAAATTGCATACAATGCAAAAATCGATATCGTTTGGAAACTTCTGTTCGCAGCAATACATCAATGTGTGCGCAAGCGTCTGGATTTTTTTAATTTATTTGTTTCCAAAAATAAATATTTTAGCTCTGGAACATATCAAGAAAAAATTATATCTGGAAAAAATAAAAAAACCTCTACATTTCTTAGGATAAGTAGACCACATGATTACATCGTCTCTAAAAATTCTCTCATTCGACATGAGAATTCAAGTTGCAATACCTTTTTAATAGGCTTGCAAATTTTCTAAAATTTAGCACAGTCTTTAATAATTGTTCAAACTTCAATTCTTTGTCATTACTTTTATGTAAGGGTTTATACAACCTTAAGGTACGATGCCAGATAATAATCTGAACGCAGCGGTGAACAATTTGAAAGCGGGGTACCTATTAGAAGAACCACGAATAACAAGAGGATAAAATTTCGCAAACGAAGTATGACGCGACTGACAGAACGCATTAACCTTTGACAAGGGTGGAGCGATGAATATATTTTTCCGAGGAATACCGCGACAAACATCCTCCTCGGCTTGATCTGTAAAAATATCTGCTTTCTTCGCCCCGTGAAATGCAACCCGACCTATTTCCCCTCGAGCACCCGAAAGTCGCGAGGACCAGAACGTCGTCTCTGGTAACGTGTTTTCAACAAACAAAATCTGATCAATAGCGACGTCGAGTAACGAACAGCGCGACGTTCAAATAGATTCAGACACCGGGCGACGCGAACGAGAAACAGATAAGGACAGCTCCAGCTGCATATATCGTCTCGTGCTGATATTGCAAGTCTGATCTGTGACAACATCATGTTTTTGTTTATGAACTTTTGGTGGAACCAATTTCGTTACGTTTCTAGAAAAAGTTTGTCGAAAGTCTTACGTGGCAGATGGCAGATCTTTTTGCAGAAGGAGTAACAAGTAAGGAAGCCTCGAACGGAGGCACTAAAGACCCGGATTTGGTTCGAGCGAAACAGGAGATTAACTTGGAAGATTTGGCGTGCGTCCGAGCGGTTTCAGCCAAGAAACTTGTTCTCGCTAAACTGTACCCAGTCACCTTTATTCTCATTAATTACTCTATTACTTTTTCCCCGGATCTCCTCCTTATCAGCCGGTTTTTAAAAGCCTTCGAGTAGAATTTCCTCCGAGATAGATCTCACGATAGTTTCAAAGCACTCCGGGCGATAACGCGTTATATCTATTACTTGAGAGATCCAAGACACACTTCCGGTTTACAGACTCCAACTTTTCCCCCGGGAATTGAATGTAAATTTCCTCCTAATTGTTCAAATGTTAGCATGCAGATTGCACAGATTCTCGTCTGTAATATTACTTGATACAAAATGAATCATGTATATAATAATGAATAATTCGTACAATATAAATTGCATCGAAAGAATATCTACATAAAATCCGTAATTTGGCGATTAAAAAAGAATATGTTATTCCAATGTTGAACACGACAGCAATTTGTGTCGAAGCGGAGCCATTAAAAATTGCTACTTGTTTTTTAACGTATTTACGAACATTAAAACAGCTGGGGTCATTAATCCGGATGTTCTCGTTATTTTATTATTGTTTCGAAAGTTTTATCGCCATAACGTCCCGCCGCTGTTTTCACAATTCCCGGTCGAGTTAATTGTTATTCGGATAAACTTTTAATCGCATCAAACTTGAAAAATGGAAGTATTTAACGCGCGAAGAGTCAAGAGTCGGTGGGAGAGTTTTTTTGCGCCCGCTTACTGCTGATAGGGCTTTGCCGGTTTTTAAAGAGTGAGTGTACCCAGCACGCGCGTTTGGGTTTCGTCCGGCGAAGCGTGAAAGATTTTCTAAACGGTAATCTCGTTGACTCGTCAGACTCGGTTAGGATAGTTCTTGTTCGTTAGGTTCGCACAGCAGAAGCTTGATTACCCTAATCGCGACTCAAACTGTTAGCGAAGTTTCAGCCGCAGGCAGTTAATTACAAATTGTCTGTTGATTTAGTTAAAAATTCAGTGACGCCATTTGTTTCGTCTCTCAGATAGACAATTCACAGTGCGACTAAATATTTGTAGTCGCAGAATGCAGCTATGTTCTTCGCTTTGTGAGTATTCACCTTGGCGTTAACTTTAGTACGCGTAATACAGTTAGACCGCAGATTTTATGGATTTGCGAAATAATTAAATATGCTGCAAATATAAACGTTGTGTGGGATCCGTGAGGTATTTATTGCATCAATTATACTATTTAATTTCACGTAATTTTTTATGTATTAATGAACAAAACCAGGACAGTGTCAATTACTATTGTAAATTTGATATTAATTATATTGTTGTTATTTTATAAACTAATTTTAACGTCTCACAGCGGTTACGGAAGTCTATCTGGGCCGTTTTAAACGTTTTATTGATTCGGTATTTCAACGTGATAAGCGGATGCTTAGTTATCTTTTCCATATTGGCTGAATCGTTTGAGACTTATGGGCCGTTTATCAGGCTGAGGGTGAAGGGAGATAGGGTGAGAATTCGAGATCACGTAAGAGAATGCGATTACGCCGATTGCTCTCGATCGATCGAAACTCTCTAAGATTTTGCCGGTACGTTCTCGAAAGCACTCGATATCTGGCCCCGTTCGAGCGAATTGTTAAGCCGACTGGCTCCTGACCTAATTAATCCAAGATCAGTCTTCCCATCCACCATGGACCCTGCGACAATTCGATGGTTCCTAGCCCGCTTGAAAAATCCAACACCTTCCGGTCCTCTCCAATTTCAAGAGTCTAATCTATATAATCGTTTGAAAGTTTTTATTTTATTTCCCGCTAGGAACGAGGAAGCTGTCAAAGGTTAGACGGCAATTAACAAAAGAAGCAATTAAAAAACAACCTAGTTTTGACAAGTAGGGAGCAGCGCGTTATCGAGAATCGATAATATAAAAAAAAAAGAGATTCATGAAACGACCTAATAACGCAGGCAGAAATTCTTAGAGGAAGGGAGGAAATTATCAGGCGAGGGCGCGGGCTGGATAACGAAGAGCTCATCTTGGGGGGTTGAAAACGAAGTTGTAACTCGCGTGAGCCATTCGAATTGTTCCATTTCGCGTCGTTGTCACGCTCTTCTATACGTTACAGCTAAACTTTTGCCCGACGTGAATGCAAACTCTCCCTTTTCACGAGACAACGCGACGCCGACGCCGCGCCAACGCCGCTCGACGGGGTTTTATTCGTAACCGTTCGCGTGCGAGGCTGTGAAACGCCGGGACGCGATAACGACGGCGAATCAGAAATAAACGAGATGCACAAAAGGCTCGTCGATAATTCCTCGTTTCGAATCCGAATGTTTCGTTTCGGATCGAAAATTCGTTAATGCTGATTGCGAACCGATGATTGCGTATTCATCCTCGCCGATAGACGGGGATTAACGATACGATTTCCGATTTATTTAGAGGTTGCGCGATCGCGAACCATTTTTATAATCCATTGACACTGGAATTGATGAATTTGTATGTAGCCGTGTTTTGCATATATCGTGAAATGTGGTGCACGATATCTCTATCTGATATCTGATTCCCACGCCACAATTTTTGAAGCTGTATTTTTATTCTCTTAACTCTAAACCTACTAACAGTTTTAGTATATTAATATATTATTTTTTACATTTGAACACAATTTATTGTTGGTACTAGTTCTTCAGTTACATTATACTTATGGACATTGACTATACTTTTTTTTTAACTGAAATCTATCTTTCTGATGGGTGTATTAAATGCAATATTTTTGTAAATTATTTACTTTAAATCTGTAGATTTTTATTTACTGTTGTTTTCAATACATTTTTTATATGTAAATTCCATCTTGGATGTACACTTTCTTCATACATACTTGATACATTTTCAAAATTTGTTTGTTAGTATAGGGACTAAGCATTTCAAACTTGCCCAGTTTTTTACCTTTTCATGAAAAGGTCAGTTTTTCTTGGAGACTCGTTTTTGCACATACTTGTGTTTTTCAACTGATTAAATAAAGCATGAATGTCCCACTTTCTGTTCACATCACATTTTCTACTCACTGGTTCAGTGTTCTATCATTTTAAGATGAACGAGAATAATAATAAATTAAGATAACATATAAATATTCCAATTTCTGCTCACATCGCAATTTCTATCCGGTAGTTTGCTTCTCTATCGTTTTGAGATAATAATGTATAACATAGTAAATGTCTGTATGTCTGTTCACGTAGCAATTTCCGCTCCCTGGTTTACTTTTCTCTCATTTTATACGTTATCTTAAAATTATATGTTATTATATATTTTATGTATTACATATTGTTTTGAGATGAATTTTACTAATATCTTTATCCTTTTATCTTCTGCATTTCCAGCATGCATCCATCTCAATTCATTTCATACATTCTTGGTTTTCTCGTCCACTAAAAAGTCTCTTGCTTACTTATCAGTTAATGTGGTGATTATTATTCCACGTGACTCATCAATCTTAGTCTACCACAATTTTCTTGCTTTTCCATCGGGAGATTCGGCAACAGCGGCAATCAATGATTTCTCACTTTCGTCAAATAGTTTTTGAACGTCCAGACATGGCAATTATTTCCTGTTAATAATTTTGTTCTATTTATAGGAATCGCTGTGCTCTGTGCCATTTTCTACATTAATTTATATGGAAATTGTCAAATCCGTTGTAATTATTCCTAACGTTTCCTTCTTCCTAAATTTTCGTTTTTTACGTACTTTTCTATGAATCTCCACTCCATAACACCCTTTACTCATAGAATCACTTTTTGCTACCAGTTGTGTATCATGGTATAAAATTTCTGTCTGATACCTGATATCTCAATGCTGCACGTTTTGGAGGTATATTTTCATCCCTTTGTGATATATTCATTAAGAGACTCGCCTTTATTCATGCTTAGATTCTTCAACTCGAGCCCAATATCT
>SMSR01015786.1:143095-170953 GCA_019453355.1 Ceratina japonica
CATGTTTTTGTTTATGAACTTTTGGTGGAACCAATTTCGTTACGTTTCTAGAAAAAGTTTGTCGAAAGTCTTACGTGGCAGATGGCAGATCTTTTTGCAGAAGGAGTAACAAGTAAGGAAGCCTCGAACGGAGGCACTAAAGACCCGGATTTGGTTCGAGCGAAACAGGAGATTAACTTGGAAGATTTGGCGTGCGTCCGAGCGGTTTCAGCCAAGAAACTTGTTCTCGCTAAACTGTACCCAGTCACCTTTATTCTCATTAATTACTCTATTACTTTTTCCCCGGATCTCCTCCTTATCAGCCGGTTTTTAAAAGCCTTCGAGTAGAATTTCCTCCGAGATAGATCTCACGATAGTTTCAAAGCACTCCGGGCGATAACGCGTTATATCTATTACTTGAGAGATCCAAGACACACTTCCGGTTTACAGACTCCAACTTTTCCCCCGGGAATTGAATGTAAATTTCCTCCTAATTGTTCAAATGTTAGCATGCAGATTGCACAGATTCTCGTCTGTAATATTACTTGATACAAAATGAATCATGTATATAATAATGAATAATTCGTACAATATAAATTGCATCGAAAGAATATCTACATAAAATCCGTAATTTGGCGATTAAAAAAGAATATGTTATTCCAATGTTGAACACGACAGCAATTTGTGTCGAAGTGGAGCCATTAAAAATTGCTACTTGTTTTTTAACGTATTTACGAACATTAAAACAGCTGGGGTCATTAATCCGGATGTTCTCGTTATTTTATCATTGTTTCGAAAGTTTTATCGCCATAACGTCCCGCCGCTGTTTTCACAATTCCCGGTCGAGTTAATTGTTATTCGGATAAACTTTTAATCGCATCAAACTTGAAAAATGGAAGTATTTAACGCACGAAGAGTCAAGAGTCGGTGGGAGAGTTTTTTTGCGCCCGCTTATTGCTGATAGGGCTTTGCCGGTTTAAAGAGTGAGTGTACCCAGCACGCGCGTTTGGGTTTCGTCCGGCGAAGCGTGAAAGATTTTCTAAACGGTAATCTCGTTGACTCGTCAGACTCGGTTAGGATAGTTCTTGTTCGTTAGGTTCGCACAGCAGAAGCTTGATTACCCTAATCGCGACTCAAACTGTTAGCGAAGTTTCAGCCGCAGGCAGTTAATTACAAATTGTCTGTTGATTTAGTTAAAAATTCAGTGACGCCATTTGTTTCGTCTCTCAGATAGACAATTCACAGTGCGACTAAATATTTGTAGTCGCAGAATGCAGCTATGTTCTTCGCTTTGTGAGTATTCACCTTGGCGTTAACTTTAGTACGCGTAATACAGTTAGACCGCAGATTTTATGGATTTGCGAAATAATTAAATATGCTGCAAATATAAACGTTGTGTGGGATCCGTGAGGTATTTATTGCATCAATTATACTATTTAATTTCACGTAATTTTTTATGTATTAATGAACAAAACCAGGACAGTGTCAATTACTATTGTAAATTTGATATTAATTATATTGTTGTTATTTTATAAACTAATTTTAACGTCTCACAGCGGTTACGGAAGTCTATCTGGGCCGTTTTAAACGTTTTATTGATTCGGTATTTCAACGTGATAAGCGGATGCTTAGTTATCTTTTCCATATTGGCTGAATCGTTTGAGACTTATGGGCCGTTTATCAGGCTGAGGGTGAAGGGAGATAGGGTGAGAATTCGAGATCACGTAAGAGAATGCGATTACGCCGATTGCTCTCGATCGATCGAAACTCTCTAAGATTTTGCCGGTACGTTCTCGAAAGCACTCGATATCTGGCCCCGTTCGAGCGAATTGTTAAGCCGACTGGCTCCTGACCTAATTAATCCAAGATCAGTCTTCCCATCCACCATGGACCCTGCGACAATTCGATGGTTCCTAGCCCGCTTGAAAAATCCAACACCTTCCGGTCCTCTCCAATTTCAAGAGTCTAATCTATATAATCGTTTGAAAGTTTTTATTTTATTTCCCGCTAGGAACGAGGAAGCTGTCAAAGGTTAGACGGCAATTAACAAAAGAAGCAATTAAAAAACAACCTAGTTTTGACAAGTAGGGAGCAGCGCGTTATCGAGAATCGATAATATAAAAAAAAAAGAGATTCATGAAACGACCTAATAACGCAGGCAGAAATTCTTAGAGGAAGGGAGGAAATTATCAGGCGAGGGCGCGGGCTGGATAACGAAGAGCTCATCTTGGGGGGTTGAAAACGAAGTTGTAACTCGCGTGAGCCATTCGAATTGTTCCATTTCGCGTCGTTGTCACGCTCTTCTATACGTTACAGCTAAACTTTTGCCCGACGTGAATGCAAACTCTCCCTTTTCACGAGACAACGCGACGCCGACGCCGCGCCAACGCCGCTCGACGGGGTTTTATTCGTAACCGTTCGCGTGCGAGGCTGTGAAACGCCGGGACGCGATAACGACGGCGAATCAGAAATAAACGAGATGCACAAAAGGCTCGTCGATAATTCCTCGTTTCGAATCCGAATGTTTCGTTTCGGATCGAAAATTCGTTAATGCTGATTGCGAACCGATGATTGCGTATTCATCCTCGCCGATAGACGGGGATTAACGATACGATTTCCGATTTATTTAGAGGTTGCGCGATCGCGAACCATTTTTATAATCCATTGACACTGGAATTGATGAATTTGTATGTAGCCGTGTTTTGCATATATCGTGAAATGTGGTGCACGATATCTCTATCTGATATCTGATTCCCACGCCACAATTTTTGAAGCTGTATTTTTATTCTCTTAACTCTAAACCTACTAACAGTTTTAGTATATTAATATATTATTTTTTACATTTGAACACAATTTATTGTTGGTACTAGTTCTTCAGTTACATTATACTTATGGACATTGACTATACTTTTTTTTTAACTGAAATCTATCTTTCTGATGGGTGTATTAAATGCAATATTTTTGTAAATTATTTACTTTAAATCTGTAGATTTTTATTTACTGTTGTTTTCAATACATTTTTTATATGTAAATTCCATCTTGGATGTACACTTTCTTCATACATACTTGATACATTTTCAAAATTTGTTTGTTAGTATAGGGACTAAGCATTTCAAACTTGCCCAGTTTTTTACCTTTTCATGAAAAGGTCAGTTTTTCTTGGAGACTCGTTTTTGCACATACTTGTGTTTTTCAACTGATTAAATAAAGCATGAATGTCCCACTTTCTGTTCACATCACATTTTCTACTCACTGGTTCAGTGTTCTATCATTTTAAGATGAACGAGAATACTAATAAATTAAGATAACATATAAATATTCCAATTTCTGTTCACATCGCAATTTCTATCCGGTAGTTTGCTTCTCTATCGTTTTGAGATAATAATGTATAACATAGTAAATGTCTGTATTTCTGTTCACGTAGCAATTTCCGCTCCCTGGTTTACTTTTCTCTCATTTTATACGTTATCTTAAAATTATATGTTATTGTATATTTTATGTATGTCTTTACATATTGTTTTGAGATGGAAAAATATACCATTAACTGGAAATTGCGATGTGAACAGAAATTGGAAATATTTTCTAATATCTTTATCCTTTTATCTTCTGCATTTCCAGCATGCATCCATCTCAATTCATTTCATACATTCTTGGTTTTCTCGTCCACTAAAAAGTCTCTTGCTTGCTTATCAGTTAATGCGTTGATTATTATTCCACATGACTCATCAATCTTAGTCTACCACAATTTTCTTGCTTTTCCATCGGGAGATTCGGCAGCAGCGGCAATCAGCGATTTCTCACTTTCTTCAAATAGGTTTTGAACGTCCAGACATGGCAATTATTTCCTGTTAATAATTTTGTTCTATTTGTAGGAATCGCTGTGCTCTGTGCCATTTTCTACATTAATTTATATGGAAATTGTCAAATCCGTTGTAATCATTCCTAACGTTTCCTTCTTCCTAAATTTTCGTTTTTTACGTACTTTTCTATGAATCTCCACTCCATAACACCCTTTGCTCATAGAATCACTTTTTGCTACCAGTTGTGTATCATGGTTTACATGGTTTCATACAATTTCTGTCTGATACCTGATATCTCAATGCTGCACGTTTTGGAGGTATATTTTCATCCCTTTGTGATATATTCATTAAGACTCGCCTTTATTCATGCTTAGATTCTTCAACTCGAGCCCAATATCTGTTCTTTCATCTCCTTCATTTCTACCATTCACCAACGAGCATGAAATTAAATTTGCTTGATTGAAATTCGCGTGTTTCGCGAATAAAGAGAAATTTACAAGTGTTGCATTGTGTTCACTTATTCCTTATTACTTTAAAGTTTAAGGAGTATCATCTATTAGAGATGATAACATGAAGGCAAGTCTAGTAGTAGAAGTAAACTGTGTGGGCGAGATAATGATAGTGAGCCCTAATAATAGTGATATCTGGAAAAATTTGGCCATGTGTCTGGACACTACTGTATTCGAATTACAAAAAAAGTGGAAAATCGAGTATGTCTATATTTATCTTGAATATTAAACATCGTTGGTATACGACAGAAGAAAAGTAACGAGCGACTTGGATTATTGGCAATTTTGGTGAAGCGGAATGGAACCGAAGAACTCGTTAGCGCAAGGAGTTTCGCAATATTGGCTGAGAATGATACAGATCGATTTTGATCGGCCGAGCAATTCGCCAACCGCCCAACGTCCATCCGTGAGCATTCATACACGCGCGTCGTCCGCGTGTTCAAACCTTTAAGTTCGAGGTATGATTCTATTCGCCAGACATATCAAGGATTAAATAGATTGGATTGGACACGAGTAAATCGATTTTTGAATAATAGAAATTCACCTTAACCCAGCTTACACGTACATAGCTCTTAACAGATATTATATCAATGATTGAATTGCTGGTAAAACTCGTTGCAGAAATTGCTCGAAGGCTGAGGACTTTTCTGCAAAAAAGAAAAATTAAGAAATTAAATGCAGATTGAGACTGATTACATGCTATGATCAATTTTTTTTTATGAACGCATGAAATCCACGGCCTTCTTTTCGCTCATCACTTTTAACTCTTTATACAGGGTGGTCCGGAATTCGTAGTACAACCGGGCAGGGGATGATTCTACGTTAAAAAATAAGAAAATATTTTGGTATAACATTTTTTCATTCGGCACTCCGATTTCGGGAAAATCGATTTTGAACTTTGAGAAATCTTAGTACGATTTAGTACAATTTGCTCGTGTACTTCCCTGCTGATTGTGTCTCTGTCCGGATAAGTGTTTACAAACATTGATGATTGTGTGGTTAATACATTACAAAGTGTTTTTGTTGATTACTTATTTTTTATTCTTTGTTATNGTCATCTACTCGATTTATCTTTGATACACAATGGGGATCGAACAGGGTAATAAAGAATAATTTGATGCTCTTCGATCGGCGAGAATTCGCAAGGGGGTCGCGTTTGCTCGAAAACCTGTCCACTTGGACGTTACGCTCGAACCTTTTCCAGTTTGGATGGTTATCGAACTGTGGACTGTGGACTCGCAATATCCGGCGAAGAAGGAGTCGACAGGAGAAAATATAAGGGGAAAAACCTGGGAATGCCACTTTCGCTCGTGCTCGAGATCGATTTTATTGAAATTGCGATCCGGCCTAGCAATCTTGCATTTTCGCAGGACAGAGGCCCTTCGTGCACAGAAATTATACCGTACGGTAAAATAAGCCGCTTGACTTTAGCTTCAGGTTGCAGTGACAAAAATCAGATGCTAACGTGCAAATCTTATCAAGTTTTCTGCACTAAAGAATAATGTTTTCTCCATCTTGATACAATGGTTGCACTAGATGCTTCAGCTTGTGTGAATCTATATCTATGCAAACACTATTGTCCATATGATTATCTGTAAATACAGTGAGATTATAGAAAATAACTGTGGACTTGAACTCCTGTTTGAATAGCTCCCTTGCTATAAAGGGATTCGAGGTAATGATAAAGCCGATGAAGCTACTAAAGGGGCTACGAGTTCGAGTTACATTTCAAATATTCCTAGTTTCCACGAAGAAGTTTCTTCATTCNGAATTACATATTCAGTATGTAGAATATCTTATTAAAAAACACCTTTTAAAAAGAAAGAGTGGTTTTAGGTTGATACCTTATACACTCTTCTTCACTATATGTGTTTTTTATGTCTTTCACATACTAAATTTTGCCATAAATGTGGTAGATGTATCATTTATGGATACTAATTTTTCTAATACCAGAATACTTAATGTATTGAAAGAAATGAGATATTGGCCACAAATGCTATCGTTAAAATCCGTAGTCTGGTGATTAGAAAAGAATATATTATTCCAATGTTGGACACGATAGTAATTTTTTCGAAACTGGAGCTATTAAAAATTCTCTGTACTCTAATACTAGAATAAACATGCACTCTAATGTTAGAATAGCTTATAAAAGAAAAAGGTCAAAGAATATTGTGTACTGAGTACATATTGATGCGATACGTCTCTGTCATCTACTCGATTTATCTTTGATACACAATGGGGATCGAACAGGGTAATAAAGAATAATTTGATGCTCTTCGATCGGCGAGAATTCGCAAGGGGGTCGCGTTTGCTCGAAAACCTGTCCACTTGGACGTTACGCTCGAACCTTTTCCAGTTTGGATGGTTATCGAACTGTGGACTGTGGACTCGCAATATCCGGCGAAGAAGGAGTCGACAGGAGAAAATATAAGGGGAAAAACCTGGGAATGCCACTTTCGCTCGTGCTCGAGATCGATTTTATTGAAATTGCGATCCGGCCTAGCAATCTTGCATTTTCGCAGGACAGAGGCCCTTCGTGCACAGAAATTATACCGTACGGTAAAATAAGCCGCTTGACTTTAGCTTCAGGTTGCAGTGACAAAAATCAGATGCTAATGTGCAAATCTTATCAAGTTTTCTGCACTAAAAAATAATGTTTTCTCCATCTTGATACAATGGTTACACTAGATGCTTCAACTTGTGTGAATCTATATCTATGCAAACACTATTGTCCATATGATTATCTGTAAATACAGTGAGATTGTACAAAATAACTGCGGACTTGAAATCCTGTTTGAATAGCTCCCTTGCTATAAAGGGATTCGAGGTAATGATAAAGCCGATGAAGCTACTAAAGGGGCTACGAGTTCGAGTTACATTTCAAATATTCCTAGTTTCCACGAAGAAGTTTCTTCATTCGTACAAAATTCAAATCGAATAACTGTGGGACGTTATCTGAATCAATTCGCATTCACCTTTCATTCACTTGGTTAGGAAGAATATTTTTATGTGACAAATTTTACATTTAACAGAAAGAATCAGGCATCATTATCAAAACTGATTGGTAACATCGACCTCACTTACTCTTTTTTCTTCAATAATTTTAATAAATTAATATACTCTAATAATTCCTATATTCTTTAAGACTATAAGTTCTCTATTTAGACTATAATCTCCTTATTAATTTTCAATTCGGTCTTCAATAATCCCAGTAAATTAATCCATTGAGGGAAGACCAACCTATGTGCAGCAATTGCAGTGTACAAAATTCAATATCGCACATCATCAACGCCTGCGTGAAATTCCATAATGAAAGGAGACTATTTAACATCAGTGATTAGAGAAACTATTATCCTCCATGCACTGATGAGTTAAGCCGTTAAAATTCTTAAAATACTTCGGAATTTATTAATGGTTATAACAATTTCATTTAATTTTATTATTCAACTTTATTAAGAGCAATCGATTGAAACACTGTCCTGGACAGAGATAACTAGAGCAGTGGAGTACACGATAAGCAAATTGTACTAAATTGTTCATAAGTTGAACAAACTTTTAAGTCGATTTTCACGAAAACTTAGCACCAGATGCAAGAAAGGTATAAAATATTTTCTTCTTTTTTGACGTAGAATCAGCCCCTGCTCGGTTGTACTACGATTTCCACGACACCCCGTATATCACTAAATAATGTAACCTATAAATATAAGAATAGTATAAGTAGAGATAGTGAGCTTGGTCTTCCCTTTCTCCCCTGCACATTACCTGTTACCCACCTGTGGTTGATGACGAATTACCGCGAGGACTTATTAATAATATCTCGCGCGACGCTATCTCATCTGGACCGTATATTTTACCCAACATTTCCGTATGCGGTTTTGAAACGAGGGCGAGTTTAAAGCAGTGCTTCATTATTTTCATAGAAATAATAAATTGCTTTACCGTGACTCGGTTGAAAGAAGACGAGGTTTTTAATCGTTTTACCCGTCGGACGGGATGAATGCGGAGAAAAATGTACGCTTCAATGTCGCTGAATCTTGAAGCGTGCGCGGGCACATATTTCTCTGTCAGCGTGCCTTTTCTCGCGATAACGAGCTGCCAGTGTAAATTATACTTTATTCCGAGTATAATAAATCCGCGTAAAGACGCGAGCCACAAGTGGTTCCGCCGACCCAGTTCGGACCTTTAATAATTATTCTTAATTCTTAACCGGTAAGAGATCCGATGGACCTTCCTTTGTATTCGTCCCGGCAATTTTAACTCGCGTTACACGTGTACGTATCGCGTGACAGTTTATTAAAAACAAAGTGAAATACTGAAACGAAAATAAATACGCCTTGTATCATTTTTACAGCCGCCGGCATATTTGTTTTCGCGTCGAATCCCCGTGTCAAAGAGTAAAGACTACGCGAAATTAATTGTCGCAGAGATAAAATAAATAAAAGGTATTAATCGTTCTCGGAATGCATTTAGTAAATCTTTGAAAGCTCATTAACCTTTGTCCCATAATATTAATAATAATGGTAGGAGTTGAATTTAATTTAAACCATCATAATAATAGCAAAAGGAAATAAATCTAGAACACAATATTTATTATAAAAGAACTAGATTAAATTAACGAATAAATTGACCAAGAACATTTTTTGTACTGATAGTGGGTGTAAAAGCCAGATAAACGAGATCGTTCCCGCGGTGTGTGTGTATGGGATGTCAAGGAAATATAAATTATCCGAAAGCTTTCCGACTGGTTCCAGGCCATGAAGCACGGTCCGCGAGCTTTTGAAATTCAAGCGAGCGCGGTCAACTCGGCTCTCCCCTTTTTACAGTTATCGTTCCACGTTCGCAGCACGTTGTTCTTTTATGCTACACCCGAGCTGAGTCGTTCCGCGGCTCTCGCCTCGTTCCCACTTACCTGTCCCCGGAGCTTATCGCTATTCCATTCGCGAACCCTTTAATTGCGCTCTTTGTCCCGTTATCGACACGGTCCCACGCGAACCCTTTCCCATCGATACACAGGAACCTACGCCTGCCCCTTTCCGTTTCCTTTGGGAAAGGCTTTCACCTCGAATCAGCCTTTTCACCGCCTCGTTCCAACTTGAAGAGTTCCCTACACCCCTCCTGCTTACAATATGGCTCGGTGGAAATACAGGTCAGCCGTTTCAGAGTCAAGACTTGTAATTCGTTGAGACATGAAGCTAATATAATTTTATAGCACTTCATATAGTAAATGTCCTTCGGTTCACGTCACAATTTCTACTCACCGAATTAATATTAGATCGCTGGATGTTGTGTCGACACACATTTTTTCTTAAATGAGTCAATTCGACACAAAACATCAAACTTGAAGCTCTTCAAAAAAATAAAATTTTATTTTAAAGAAACTTTATTCAAAACAGTTTTTACATATATAATAATAGTAAGTTCGTTAGATTGGAGTAGATTAATTCGCGCGATGTCAAGGCCATTGTCGATAGAAATCCATCCCAGTCGGTGCGAGAGATTGCCACGGCACTCAATATGTCCCATACGAGTGCAGAGAATTAATCTATCCTGTGTGGTGAAGAAATCGTTTTTCATTCTGCCCTAAGGAACTGATCGAATTTATTTGCTAATCCCATACAATATATAGTATAAAGTATTAATTTGCAGTATACATATGTATACACTCAANATGCATGCACGTGTAGTTTCCCAACCCGACCCGTTTCATTCCTCTTTCTTCCGTGAGCATGTCCTCCTCAATGTTTCACGCGAAACGAATAAACGGTAAGCGTTCCTTTGACACAAATACAATTCTATGTTTTCTTTGTTCGCCACCTTTCCGAACGAATGCAAATTGTTCGTGTGGCCGCGAGAAGACGTGACACGTCTTATATATTTGATACGATATAAATATATTATAGACATTAATTATTTGAATGTATTGGGTTGTCCCGAAAGTTCGTGCCGAGTTTTGGTAACTGGCATTAGGACAGGTGTTTGTTAGAATGATTAAAAACCAATTCACTGTGTATTCTAAAAAGTGAGGCTTCAGGTATAAACGTGTATAAAAATTAAATCACTATCATATTCCAGGTAGAAATATGTATAAGAATTAAAATGCGGTTTAAATTTTCTATCAAAATCCGGACGACCCAATACAAGAC
The DNA here is from genome assembly GCA_019453355.1 of Ceratina japonica. Classification (NCBI taxonomy): domain Eukaryota; kingdom Metazoa; phylum Arthropoda; class Insecta; order Hymenoptera; family Apidae; genus Ceratina; species Ceratina japonica. The sequence continues at coordinate 153,527 of SMSR01015786.1, forward strand.
AGAACCAGACACATTATCACCCTTACGAACCCTTACATAAAAACAATGACAAAACATTTGACAACAGTGTTTAAATATTACGTTAATAAAGTGCTGTACAAAATTTTACAAATTTTATGAGGCTATTAAAAAACTTAATAAATCTTGAATTCTCATGTCGTTCTCTCGTTAGGTAAGTCTCGAATAACACTGTTAAATTAAAATTGGACTCTTGCTTTTGAACAAATTTTTGTGTGAAATAGAACTTTTATATTGGGACAGAGGGAGTACAGATTTTTGGTCAAGGGCGGGCTCGATCCGCTATATTTACGGGCTCTGACCAGAGATTCGTTTTTTGTTCCAGCCTGTTCTCGGACCTGAGGAGCCTCGCAGGCACGACCCTTATGAACCTCTTGGCGGCCCTCTTCATGGTACAACTGCTCTTCATCGTTGGAGTGGGCGGAGTTCAAGTAAGCCAGACTCTACTGAACAATCAGATATTATTTTTGCGACTTGCCCGTCGAATCTTCTTTCGTAACACGAACGAATCCGCCGGGATTCCTGGAAACTGTCGCAGAGCGGTTTTTGTCGGCAGTCGGCGCACGTCTCGCTAATTAGCGCACATTCACCGGCTTTTGAGATAAAAAATTAGAGGGACGGATTATCGGACCGCGTTAACGAAGCTTTTTTCCCCGCCGGTGGGAGGCANTGATGTATTTACGTATAAGAAAGCTGAATGGAGAAGGAATATATAATAATAATAGCTAGTGTAATTACAGAATGGAGGGTAAGTGCCTTTCGGTGATCGTAAAGGAGTGAAAGATTAGCTTAATTCAGAAATACTCACTCCGAGCTTGACCTAAAGGCTTCAGTAACCAAACACCTGACCTTTTATACCTTTGAAAGAGTTTGGAACTGAAAAATTCGATGGACGAATTTCGAAGTCGATTGCGTTAGTTTACATTCGAGTTTTTGTCGTTTCACAGATTAAAAAGTGGATCGTTTGTTTTAGTCGATTGGTCAATGGGTATAAAAACCAGTTCGTAGAAACGTTATAACCGGATAAAAAAATCATGATCTATACAAATTGCAAGCTTAATAGTATAAGAAAAACGCTTTATAAAGAGTAATCGACTTTTCAGCTTCTGTTGGCTTTACTGAATGTTGAATGGACACTTTTTGGAACGAAAAATCGTTCGACAAAGCCGGCTCTCGGAATTATTCTCTGTAAAAACGGCAATTTAGTGCAATTAGCATTTCTACCGTCCTCATTTATAACGAATTGCGAATCCATATATTTCATAATTGAAATACCTGTTAGGCAAGGTTGGTTAGCGTTCAAAAGTGACCGGGGAATGCTTGTACAATTTCATCCCTTCCGATTCTCAAACCAGGACTGGGCATATTTTATTTCGAATAAAATAGTGAATAATAAGTGAACACATAATACAACACTTGCAAGTTTCTTTTTACTCGGGAAACACGATCTTAATTTTACGCTCATGAGTGCATGAGATGGAAGAACAGATATTGATTTCGATTTGAAGAATATCAGTACCCGTAAATACGAGTCCGTTAAAGAATATATTTCATGGGATAGAAATATAACTCCGAAACGTGCGACACTGAGATATTAGATTTCAGACAGAGAAATCGTACACCACGATCCACGACAATTAGTAACAGACCCTGGTTCTACGAACAAAAAGTGTTATGCAGTGGACATTCATAGAAAAGTACGTGAAACGCGGAAATTTATAAAAAAGGGAACGTTGAGAATAATTACATCGGGTTTGACAATTTACATGTAAATTAATGTAGAAAATGGCACAGAGCGTAGCGATTCCCACACATAGAACAGAATTATTAATAGGAAATAATTGCCATGGCTGGATGTTAAAAGGCAATTTGGAGAAGATGAGGAATCGCCGATTACCGCTGTTGCCGATTGTCCCGCTGGGATGGCAAGAAAGTTGTGGTAGACTGAGATCGATGAGTCATTTGGAGTAATAATCACCACATTAACTGATAAGCAAGCAAGGGACTTCTTAGTGGAAGAGAAAACCAGGAATGTATAGAATGAATTGAAACGGATGCATGCTGAAACTGTAGAAGATAAAAGAACAGATATAGTAGATGTCCTCATCTCTGTTCACGTCATAATTTCTATCATTTTAATATTACATTTAATGATATTCAAACATTATAAATAATATTATATAAATATTGCAAGATAATTTACGCTCTATCGGGTGCTATGGATAGAACGGATTCCTTTAGAAGAAACTCTGGTGTAATCGTATGGATTCGTAACGATGGCGAGAATTAATTGAGAGACGGAACTCGTGCAGTTTGAAAAAAATTAATTAGTTTCTTCTGCGAGTCCTTTTCAGTGTGGCTATTAATCGTGAAAAGAAGATGGATCCTGAATCGCGTAGCGTAAGGCACAGGCTTGTGGCTCTATTGTCCCGTGCGACTGGTGTAATAAAGGACCGAGACGTGGTCCAGATTTTCAACGAATCGCAATTACAGCTCGCTCTCATTTTTACATCCCTTTATTTTCGTGAAAAGTGCCATTTTTATCCCGCATTTTCTTTTCAATTTAACGTTGGTCCTCTGAAAGAGTAATCATTCCAAAGCTACAGTATATACCGAACACCTACCCTTTTACGCTTATTTTAATAGCCCTTTTATCATCTCACAGAGTTTTTCGAAAAAATAAATGCCCGCAAAAACAAAAGAGTTTCGTCCTCAAACGTTTTTCTACCAAAATTTTTATCGAAAATTGTAGTACGATGTTCTAATTAATATACATCGTGTAAATGACCACCTAAACTGTTTTTCCACGACATTATTCTCTTATCAAAATTATTATTTACCCGTACGTAGTGAGTCCTGAATTCCATTAGCAGTCCTACGAGTATTTTCCTTCAGTTGTTTGTGGAATGACTTGAATTTTAAGGAATGATTCGGTATCAGAGATCCACAAATAACAGAGGAGTTGAAGGGATAATATTTGTAGACCTGTTAATGGGATTCAGAAGTCACTGTGTGCGGATGTAATAAACAATGTTGACAAAGGAATAACATCACGTAAAAAAGGTTTAGCTCTGATATTGCACTTCGTACTTAATTGTAAAAGATCGTACGACAGTTTTCAATAAAAATATTGACAATCCTCTGAATATAAACATGTTTTATTTACAAATAACTCTCGGAAGCTCCTATTGAAAGAATCTTTTTTTAACCGATCGATACCATTTTTTTTTACTAAATGCGGATTGAAGTATCAGTTATTGAAAAAGAAAAACGAATTTGTCATTTTGAATGCTTAAATATACTAAAAAATTCGACTAAAGCCATTTACCAAAATCTACAATTATTTAGTGGTCGGCCTATTAAATTTAAATATTTACGAAAAATAATTAAATGGAATCCTTTGTAATATAAAATTTATTTTATCAGGTACCGGAAAATATCCGTGGAAATTCGATTTTCTCGAAAACAAAGCCATGAAGGAAGAGCAATTTATTCCATATTTTCGACTTATTTTCTCATATACAGTCGCTCCCTCCACGGTTATACCATCAATACTGGGACACACCATTATATATTGTAACATTATTATTTGTATTTTTTGGAGAACGTCAATTTTGATGAAAAAGGAATTTAATGAAGAGGTACCCGTCGAATGATCGATCGATAGATCGAACTTGTCTTTCAACGGTTTAATTACCTCGCTACCTCCAAGGGACAGTCTCCCATCGAAATTAGTTCGTTTTTCTTTTGCTGCCTTTCAAAGAGATTCTAACGAAGAGGTAGAAAGAACGAACGCAATTATTTCGTCGTTAACGAACCGAAGTTTCCAAGATTAAAGAAAGAATTTCGATACGCGCGACGGTTTACGTTAGGATGGGTTTTCTTTGGAATTTGTTTCGGGCAGCCAAACAAAAGACGCATCTATATAATCCTTTCCACAATTCCTTCTCCCTGCTACTGGGTTACCGTTGAAACATGCAATGAATTATTCACAAGCCGAACGAGAAATCGCCGATGGAGTTTTAGGAAGATCAACCCCCTTCGAAAACCTTCCTACAGACTTAGTCCGCCTGGGTCACGTTGCTTCCTGTTCGTTAGCTAACCGAAACCCTCTCCTACAAACGTCTGCTTCAAAAATAGATGCTCAATTCAATTTTGGAAATTGTTGCTTTTACGTTCCGACGGTTTTCAGTGCCTCTCGTAAATATTCGGACATCGCAGTATTTGTAGTAGTAATAAACCCTTCATTGTTTTCCCCTTCGGGGTTACAACGGGAAACTCACGTATGCCGATTGAATTACGTAATTTACGATGGGTATTTTTCATTGAATACCGATTTTAAAAATAAATTTTAATAACTTAATATAACATATAAAACATCCTAAAAGTACTTTTGGATAACCGAATATAGTGGAATTGTATATGTGTATAGTAAGTCGCATTAATCCGACCAACAAGAATTAATTGGATAAATGCATAATAATTACCAACGTAAACCGATAATTTCGCAACCATTACCGATAGCGTCCGAATATTTACGAGAGTTACTGTAGATTTATTTTATCGGTTCTGATCGAATATTTCACAGAGAAAAACCCTGATTTGTTTAGCGTGTGTAATAAATTTTTAGTGGAAAAAATTCGCCCCTTGCGATATATTTCGTATGCTATTTCAAACACGTTCTATTTGCGAAATCCGACTGTATGCGCCACGAGTATATATCGACAAGCCAGCGTCGCGTCGATTCGAATTCCGTACGGATATGACTTTCGTATCGAAGGAATTTTAATAAACAGAGTAGAGATCGATACTTACCAATTCATGCAGCTCCGTAAACCACGCGCTCGTATTTCAACCCGACGATTCTTTTGCCTCGTTTTCGCCCGCTTCCCGCGATTTATTTCTTTGAACACGGGCCGTCGTCGCGGTTATCGTTAACTGGAAGTAAAACAATCGAGCGAAGCTCAGCGGTAAAACCGCGAGCGGAACTGGAGGTACGGGAGTTGAAATTTTGTGGACCGCTAATGAAGAGACCCGAAGCGTGAAGGAGGAAAGTTTTTGAAAACGAGTTGCTTTCAAGATTGGATGAGCTTCGAGTCGAAGATTTAATAAGGAATCACGATGGGGGCTGGTTCGATAACGACTTAGGCCGGGGAGGGGGAAAAAAGAGTACAAGGAAACCGCATTTCTAGCTCTCCGCGAAACTTTCTCCTTAAATAAGCTTCCTTCCTCCTATTCTGGAATTCAATTTTGTTACTTTTCCTTTCTCTCGTCCGCAAACACCGCTGATCTCTTTCCGCCAAACTTTTCTACCGTCGCTCGAGGGTATTGAAAGCTGGGGAAACAGACAACTAACAATTTCCCGCGCGACGGCTATTAGGAACTGCGTTCTTTCTTCACCAACTTCAAAATTGATAGGAAATTAAGCGCATAGTTAATCCGTTTGTCTGCACAACGTGGGCCAAATAAATATAACCAGTTTAATTTCTTTTGAAACAATAGTTTTTGCAAAGAATGTTTCAAATAGAAGTTGTATAATCTCAAGGGAGACATAATTCAATGCTCCCTTTATGTGGACGTTTATTAGACAAATGAAGGTAAAGTTTGTTTTTTATGGAGGGTTGGTCAGTCACGTGACTTTTCTAACGTTCGTTGATAAGATTTTTACGTTTTTGCAGTTTTATCGATAACCAGCCGAAAAATAGAGCAAAATACGATTTTAGGGTTTTAATTAAAGGACAGATTTAACTTTCATCTTTCCATAGAGGTACCTAACGATCCAAAAACTTTCTCATCTAAAAGCGAAAAGAGTAGTTCAGTAAAACCATATTTTGGCTAATTTTGTCGGCGACATCGGCAAATTGGCTTATCGTCCAATTATTGGAGTCTATCCCCTTAATTACTTGAATACAGCACCAAAATTGCTGTTTCTGTTTGAATATAAAATACATTAATTATGGTTACGTAATCTTTTGTATTAAGTACATAAAGGACCATATTAGCAAATTATGTTGTCTTAGGATATATTGTGATTCAAATGTATTGACTATTGTTATAGGGCTTAATCCGAGAGCAATCTCTCTTGTAATGAATATTAGATAGAGAATTATAATACACTATTGATAGGATGCACTAACACCTCCGATATTAATGTTATAATTCTATACATTACTTATTCAACTACATTATTCAGAGAATTTTATAATAAACGCTTGAAATCCGGAACTTAAAGTAGGAACAAACNTTACTTGAATACAGCACCAAAATTGCTGTTTCTGTTTGAATATAAAATACATTAATTATGGTTACGTAATCTTTTGTATTAAGTACATAAAGGACCATATTAGCAAATTATGTTGTCTTAGGATATATTGTGATTCAAATGTATTGACTATTGTTATAGGGCTTAATCCGAGAGTAATCTCTCTTGTAATGAATATTAGATAGAGAATTATAATGCACTATTGATAGGATGCACTAACACCTCCGATATTAATGTTATAATTCTATACATTACTTATTCAACTACATTATTCACAGAATTTTATAATAAACGCTTGAAATCCGGAACTTAAAGTAGGAACAAACGTTATACATTGTTCATCTCTAGGATTTATAGTGAAAAGGGGATACGATAATATTTCATAAAATGGTTTGGCCCGGTGGCGAGAATGTCTATCAAACGGAAAAAGGTGTATAGATGACGGGTAGGGACAGTTTCACCTTGACCAACCTNTATCTCTAGGATTTGTAGTGAAAAGGGGATACGATAATATTTCATAAAATGGTTTGGCCCGTTGGCGAGAATGTCTATCAAACGGAAAAAGGTGTATAGATGACGGGTAGGGACAGTTTCACCTTGACCAACCTCGAGCGTGTTTGATTTATGAATTATTCACGCCCGAGGAATTATTCGTGCAGAGTCATTCGCGTGAACCCTTCCAACTCCCACTTTTCTACCCGTATCGCGTGTCGCGTGATACGTTATATATGTGCATGCACGTGTAGTGTACGCCTCGCTTTCCCAACCCGACCCGTTTCATTCCTCTTTCTTCCGTGAACATGTCCTCCTCAATGTTTCACGCGAAACGAATAAACGGTAAGCGTTCCTTTGACACAAATACAATTCTATGTTTTCTTTGTTCGCCACCTTTCCGAACGAATGCAAATTGTTCGTGTGGCCGCGAGAAGAAGTGACACGTCTTATATATTTGATACGATATAAATATATTATAGACATTAATTATTTGAATGTATTGGGTTGTCCCGAAAGTTCGTGCCGAGTTTTGGTAACTGGCATTAGGACAGGTGTTTGTTAGAATGATTAAAAACCAATTCACTGTGTATTCTAAAAAGTGAGGCTTCAGGTATAAACGTGTATAAAAATTAAATCACTATCATATTCCAGGTAGAAATATGTATAAGAATTAAAATGCGGTTTAAATTTTCTATCAAAATCCGGACGACCCAATACAAGACAGAACCAGACACATTATCACCCTTACGAACCCTTACATAAAAACAATGACAAAACATTTGACAACAGTGTTTAAATATTACGTTAATAAAGTGCTGTACAAAATTTTACAAATTTTATGAGGCTATTAAAAAACTTAATAAATCTTGAATTCTCATGTCGTTCTCTCGTTAGGTAAGTCTCGAATAACACTGTTAAATTAAAATTGGACTCTTGCTTTTGAACAAATTTTTGTGTGAAATAGAACTTTTATATTGGGACAGAGGGAGTACAGATTTTTGGTCAAGGGCGGGCTCGATCCGCTATATTTACGGGCTCTGACCAGAGATTCGTTTTTTGTTCCAGCCTGTTCTCGGACCTGAGGAGCCTCGCAGGCACGACCCTTATGAACCTCTTGGCGGCCCTCTTCATGGTACAACTGCTCTTCATCGTTGGAGTGGGCGGAGTTCAAGTAAGCCAGACTCTACTGAACAATCAGATATTATTTTTGCGACTTGCCCGTCGAATCTTCTTTCGTAACACGAACGAATCCGCCGGGATTCCTGGAAACTGTCGCAGAGCGGTTTTTGTCGGCAGTCGGCGCACGTCTCGCTAATTAGCGCACATTCACCGGCTTTTGAGATAAAAAATTAGAGGGACGGATTATCGGACCGCGTTAACGAAGCTTTTTTCCCCGCCGGTGGGAGGCAAGGGGGGTGGGTTTGCGTGGAAGATTCGGTGTAACCTCGGCAGAGGAAATTCGAAACGGTGGTTGCCGGCGAGTGCGGCGGAGTGGAATCATCGCGGCGATAGCCGAACAATAGCCGGGGAGAATTCTGTTCTGACGCGCGTGCGGCGCTCCTCTCGGTTGCCGTGGTGAAAACGCCAGCGCAAAGGACAAGCGGTTTCTGCCAGAAACAACTGCTCTCGAGCCCTCTTCCTCCCACCACTCTCCCGCCAGAAAAAACATACCCGCGTCATTAGAGGGGTCGTACGTGTGAAGGGGTTGCCCGGGTTTTAACGGGCGCGCGCGCTCCTCTCCTCTCTTTCCTCAATCTTCGCGTTTTCTCCGCAATTACCCCACGGCTGACCTACGCTCCTTCCTTTCAACTCTCAAGAACCAAATTTTTTATCCACCGAGAGGAGCACACCGTTGGAAACATCTGCCCGGGATATCCGAAGCAATAAATTCCCCTAATCTGAGGAAACAACGATACCGGGCACAGATTAAAATGTTAAAAAAAAAAATAAAAATACATAGTTGGAACTTTTTGATGTGAAATATTGTTAGACACGGGAGATCGCAATTTTTTCCTGTGTGGAGAACAGCTCGTTTCGGATAACGAGGCGTACTGAATTTTTGAGAAAACGGCCATAACAGGCACAGTTTAAAATAATGAATAAAAATCAAAATAGTTTGTTTGGACGTTTTGACATAGAACATTGTTACATTCGAGAGATCATGTCAATGTGGAAAACAACTGACTGTTTCGAGTGACAATATGTGCTGAAATTCCGAAGAAATAACTATAACTGGTATAGATTAGCCTGGTAAAGAAATATAGATGTTCGCTGAATTTTTTTGTCAATGAGATATCGTTACACAGGTCACATAAATGTAGAAACAGCTGGCTGTTTCCAATAGCAATTCAATTGAAATTCTCGAGACACAACCATAACAGCTATGGATTAAATCATAAAAGAAATAAAGGTAGTTTGTTGGAACTTTTTGATATGATACATTGCTAGACGTGAGATCGTGATTTTGGTATGTAGAAAATACAAGTACTGAAATTCTCAGAGAACAGCCATAACAGCACAAATTAAATAATAAAAAAAGTAAAGGTCATTTGTTGGAACTTTTTTATATGATATATTGCTAGACGTGAGATTGTGATTTTAGTATGTAGAAAATATAAGTACTGAAATTTTCAGGGAACAGCCATAACAGGCACAGAGTAAATATTAAAAAAAACAAAGATAATTTATCGGAACTTTTTGACACATGCTGAAGTTCTGCGGAAACAACCATAGCAAGTGTAGATTAAAAAAGTAAAAAAAAGAGATAAGTTGTTAGAACTGTTTTATGTGAAATATTGCTAGACGTGATCGTACTGTAGATCGTGCTTTTGGTATGTAGAAAATGTAAGTACTGAAATTCTCAGGAAACAGCTATAACCCGACACAGACTAAATAATAAAAAAAGTAAAGGTCATTTGTTAGAACTTCTTGATATGACATATTTCTTGACGTCAGATTACGATTTTGATATGTGGGAAACAGCTGGCTGTTTCTAATTGTGACACATGCTGAATTTCTGCGGAAACAACCGTAGCAAGTGTAGATTAAAAAAGTAAAAAAAAGGAGAGATAGGTTGTTGGAACTTTTTGATATGAAATATTGCTAGACGTGAAATCACGACTTTGGTATGTGGAAGACAGGGGTGGCTGTTTCTAATTGCGAGAGATACTGAAATTCTGAGGGAACAGCCGCACCAAGTATAGATTGAAATAATAAAAGAAATAAAGATAGTTCGCTGGAGCTTTTTGATACGAAATATTGTTACACACGAATGTTCACATCAAAGTGAAAATAGCTGACTGTTTCGAATAACAATATGTGTCGAAATTCTGAGGAATGCAACCATACCAGGCGTAGGTTAAAATAATAAAAAAGAAATATTTGGATAAATATCCATTGAGGCTTTTTTGATATGAAAAATTATTACACGTGAGAGATTATGGTTTTTTAATGTGGTTGTTTCGTGTGTTTGATTGTGGTTAATGTATATGAATATGAATTAAAACAATAAACAAGATAAAGTTACTTTAGTGGAGCATTTTGATATGGAATATTGTTGCACAATTGCGAGAGATCACGATTTCGGTGTGTGGAAAACAGCTGGCTGAATCTAAACAGCGATACGTGCCGATTCAGTTATTGTTAGGGCAGCCGTGTGCTTTCGCCCAAGCGTCTATACTGGAATTCCAACACAAAGTGTAAAGCGGTACGAAGAACAAAGAACCGTCTGCGGCAGCAAACTTGATTGTGCTCGCCCCGTAGCTTTACATACATTCAAATCTATCGGATTGCACCGAAAATTCTCTCGCTAATTTACCCATAAACCCATCAAGGATTTGTGCAAATAAAATTCTGTTAGAGTAGAATTCCCGGTTTACATTAACCACGAAAACAGCTTAATGTACTTCCAAAGTTCTGTTGATTTAGTATTATAGTTTGTGGCTCGAATAGAAGGCGTGATTCGTTTTGTGTAAATTAAAGGCGCGGTTAGGCGTTGTCCCTTCGACACGAGGCTTCTGTTGTGCGAAGAAAATAGTTTCCTGACACGTTTTTAGAGGCTTGGCTTGTGTACTTAAGCAGACGCGAAGCTACTTTGATGGTATACTCAATATTGTATGTTTAGTTAAAAGAACTGCATCAAGTTAATTGAAGAAACTCTGTCATATATGTATAGGTAGATAGCGGATATATATGCATTTATGAGAATTTTCAATCATAATTTAACATTATTTCTACCGGTGTCAGGAGACACCTGAAATTTTTACTTAAAATAGACATGAATAAGGATATTCTTTCTGATAATAATTTTCTTCATATTATCTGCGTCTTTTATACCATATGATAGATATAAATTCTTGTAAGCATAAAGCCTCTTAAAGCAATTGACGTTCAGTTTAAGAAGATAGAGATTTAGTTCTTTGAGAAGTATTACTGTTCTCTCCCATACGTATTTTTGTACGTATATTTACCTTCACGTATAGAGTTATTCTGTCTCCCCATCCATTACGTCTCGCTCCCGACGCGTCTGGAAAATCTCCATTCTTCGCGGATCCAATTGAGATCCGAGCCAAAAGTCAAGTTTAACTAGAAGTCGGCGAGAACGAAATTCGTTGAATTTAATTCGAAGCAAACGCGGGAATTACCGCTTGCCTCGAGATCTCTCCAGCAGGAAGAACTTGAAGTAAGTTCGAGCAACTCTCGAGTACGATTTTCCTCGGCCTTGGATTATATCCAACGTAACTTAAATTATTTGTTACTGCAGGTTTTTATGCAAAATAAAACATTTCTGATGTCAGTCCAAAAAGTACCTTGTACATTTTCTGAATAATTTCAAGTTTTCTATAAACGCATTAAATCCACAGTTTAATTATATCAAATTAGCTATGATATTATTTTTCCTTATCCTCTCGATTTTTATAAAAAATAAAACGTTTGTGACGTCAGTTCAAATAGTACCTTGGACATTGTCACATATAAATTAAATTCTTTATAAATGCAATGAGTCCACGATTTAATTGTATTAAATGAATTTGCTATATCACATCGCAGTAGACTGTCGAATACATTTTACCTCATTTGGTAATCATGGAAATCCTTAAGCAAATCGAGTGTGCAAGCAGTACAAAGTATTTGATCGTAGCTAGTCCGCGGGATAATTCCAATGCGACAATTAGTAAAGTGAGACGAAGCCACCAGATTATGGTGAAGTTCGTGTCCCATTCCTGGTTTTGTCCTGAGTTATGTGCAAACATCTCGTAATCGGACTACAACGTTTCCCGCCAATTCTCACGAGCATTGAGTTTCATTATCCGCATGTTAGCCCATAAGTTAACGTCGACAACTTTCATTGTACATGTTCAAGATTATTAACTTTCACAGGTATGAATATACTGCGAATTTATTTGCAAAATGAGAAAACATAATATATTAACATAATAATAATAACAATAATACTAAGTTTATTTGTACTTCAAGTTCACGGCCTGTTACAAAGGAGGTTATTTTAGTAGTACACTATTATCTTTATTATAATATTAGTTTCCAAAACTACTATTAGTTTAAACTAGTTTAGCTTATTCTAACTTATATGTTTAGTTTATAATAGTTAAAGCGCATTTTGTTTATAAAAGCGATCTTATTCCCTAACAAGTATCTAATGATTCCCGAATAGACATCAATTGTAAAACAAGATTTATTATTTTCATTACTAATCGCTCATAATAGAAATATTTTTTGCTTTTCCTATCATCTCAATATTCTATTTCTGTTCTATTTCTATAATATTCCTTTATCCTGTATTATTCTAACTTTGCCCTTCCTGAATGGTGTGAACCAATTATGTTTTCTTCAATTCTTCTTGTTTCTATTTTTCTCTATAATTCTCTCACTCTTATTCTCACACCTTCTGTGTTCTCCATTCTGCATACTTTTCCATAATATCTCAAGGCTCTTTCTACAATTAAACTTTCCAGTTTTATCTTCCCCGTCTCTAGTCTTACTAGATAATGAGGCGTTCTTGCTGGAATATTCAAAAGTTGTTTCAAAAAACAAGTTTGGACCTTCTTAACTTCTTAACTCCTTCTCTTAATTCCCAAAAACTACAACCATAGAATATTGTTAACAGGACGACTCAACACTATTTCTACCGGTCTTAAAAGACATCTCCTGAAATTGTTGCCTAAAATTATTATTATTATTGTTAGTGTAATACTTCTTTCCCAATCAAATTTTTAATTTTTTTTACTATACTGATTGTTAAATTAATTAAGTCGAGGAAAACCGATCAAACTAATTTATTAAATTTATGGTAATAATTTATTAATATGGTAATAATTTATTAATATGGTAATTTTAAGCTAATGGCAGTAATTTTAAGCGAAAATTTTAAAAGGTATCTTTTGACACCGGTTAGTAGAAACAGTGTTAATGAATAATTCAATCCAATCAATATATCATAATTTAATCAATATTATACGTTTGATATTCAGTGGAATTTTGTACATTTTGTGTGATCTTTATTTTTTCTACACATATAATTTTTCTATAAATGCATGAAATTCACAGTCTATTTATGAATATGTATTTGCATCATGAAAGGCAAGCGAAAATTGAAAGATTTAATCGCGGTCTCCGCGGAGGGCAGAATTTTTTCTTTGATACCGCGAAAACCGCATAATCCTCGAATCGGAAACGGCGAGATGATTAAAAAACTCGTCCCATCGCGTAATCTGAGAGTTACAAAGAATAATTAGAGTTTTGCGTACTGTAATTAAAATGCATTCGAGTCGGGAGAAGATAATCGACGTGCAACCCCACCGGCCATCGTTTTTCTCCCCGGTTAAGGAATATAAATTTACCCGCTCGAAATTTCTCTCCAGCAGAAATTTGCTACACAGTATGAAATTCCACAGGCATTTCTGAAGAAGAAATCATCTGTGGAAACTGGAAATACCTTATTTTCCCATAAAATCATACATTTTTACAAAAACCGCTATTTTCCGGAGCAATACGTGACAGGCCAATTCTGCTTCCGGATTTGTTTTTAATACCAAAAACTCTATAAAAATCACGTAGTGGATATTGCGAAAAACGAAAAACTTCTTTTTTTCGGATTGTGGAATATAACGAATTTTATGCACGTACAAAAATATATATTATAATATGTGTGCATTAATGTGTTTAAATATATCATTATTTTTTAAGGCTAATATAAATGTCAATTTAAATATAATTCTTAAATTGATATCACAAAAATTTTCCATATATATCCGCAATTGACAAAGTTAATTTGAAGAGGTAAGAATGAGACAACTTGAATGAACGGAAAATATTTGATTGTATGACAAGATCTAGTGTGTTATTTCCCCAAAAGAACGACTAAACTACTAAGAAGAAGAAATGCAACTTTTTATTTGCAACTAGAAATGTGTTGACCAGTTCGACGTTCGAACAAACGTAGCTTTAGTTTGGTGCATTAAAGCTTTTTGGGAGGTCAGGCAACGGATGTAGCCTGAATACCAAGATAAGGGCTGGGTAAACGCAGCGTGGAAGATTTTAATGGATCTATATCACTGGTTCCGCACCTCGTAACTTCGCAACCCACCCGTCATTTTTTCTTCTCGTTTTTCCCCCTCGTTTATGCATTTACCTCGGTGCTTCTCCCTGCCTTTTTAAACGCACGGTCTCCTACACTTAGTGCCCGGTACACGGCATCTTTCATTCGTAACGGGATCGTTCCACGTGAAATTGGGCCAAACGATTAAATTAGCTAAACGATTTAAATCCCCGCCGGGATCCTACCCATGGCTTAACGTTCCAGTTACCTTCGCGATAACGATCCTAACTGCGTCGTTATCGCAAAAATCCGATAGTTCACCAGCAAATGAAACACTTGATTACACCGTTTATTTACAGCTATTGGTGCACACTGTTAGTACCGATTTTTACGAGTTTACTTGTTCCAAATAAAATGCGTCTCATTTTCGTTTGAAGTAAATTTAAGTTTGGAATGGAATTGTATCGATTGTGGGAGTCAGAGTCATGGTGTGAGTCAATATCCTTGTTCTGAGAACTATGGAGGTTTATTGTTACTATTACTATATTACTACTTTTATTTTTATTGTTATTATCTATTAGTATTAGCATTTTTATTGTAAGGAGAACGCCTAGCATAATCTTTTCTTCTTACATTGTTGAGTACAAGTCGTTGATATCTAAAAAATATTGGCACAGCTTTTTATTACGTCTTAAACTTAACTTTTGGCAAATCTTCATCATGTCGTACAACCTTAAGTTATAAGTTACTAAGATTTTAGTATGACTAAATACCATTTTCAACATTTATACAGATGAAATTTTTGAAAACTTCCTCAATTTCAAACGAGATCTGTACACGGTATTGTACAATACATTACATTCTGCAAATTATTGATAGACTGCGGATTTTTGCATTTATAAAAAATTGACCGTGCAAAACGTATAAACTACCGCATGCAACGTATAAAAATATAAAAAATAGCAAAAGAAGAGTGCACGTTGCAATATTTAAACGATAAAAGAAACTGTTGTTTAAAACACATTTTTTGAACTGGCTTCATAAATACTTTGCACAAAAATCTGCAGTCAAACAATCAATAATTAAAACTGGTAATAAAGGAGTGGCGCAATAGTTCGTAGAAATAAAATCGAGAGACGTTACGCAAAAGCAGCCATGAAATTTCGGCTATTTCCGCAGGAAAAACATAGAACGCGGGAGGAAGCCGTGGGCACCTGCAATGCAGCATAATTTTCATCAACGGGGCTCGGCTGTCTCGAAGAAAAAAATCGTTTCGTTGCGAACTTTCCGTCAACTGTGTCCGCGGTTGGAATTGTCGCCGGGAGATTTCGACCGTTTTATGAATTTTCCATGCCTCCCGGAGCCGTTCAACGTTTCGCCAGGTCGTAAAAGTTCCCAAGTCAGTTCATTTCTTGCGAAGTTCGGTGGTCGATAGAGAAACAACTTCCCGATCTCCCCGACTGTGAGCAATTGTTAGAAAATAATTGGGTAATAAAATATTGATTGACTAACGTTTCGTCAATCGAGCCCGGGCAGTTCGCGTTAAAAGAGAAATATTGTAGGGAAATTTTTTTTTTTTGGAATACAGCCGAGGTGAGGTGGAAAGTTTTTTGAAAACTGGTAACGGGAGTATAAATCCCAGAAGTTGTCCGAGCAAAACTGAAAACTTTGTCAGGGGAATATGCATTATTTACGAGGAAGGACCCGAGAGGTGAGACTTCCCTTGTTTTAGCAACATTTATCCACTCCGTTGTAATGCAGGCCAACGTCTGTCTGATTTTCTAGACGAAATACTTTAAAAATGCCCATTCCTCCCTTGCATAATTCATGCAGAAATGTATTAATAAACATAGAGGAATTAACATCGTGAATGCACTTGAAATTTAAACCAGATCCTAATTACGATTCTCTAAAATGTCTGTATATATTTCTTAGAAGGTAAACATTCGAATTTCTGTTCAGAATTTCTACTCATTACGAAAATATTGTACATTAATATGTTCTACATCCTAAATAGTCGTTCCAAAGATCGCTGGTGGCTTCCGACTATTTCAGAAAATTAGTATGGCGTTTCATATGCAAAATATATTTCATTTCATATATTACCCATCTTTGACACATGGTTACGTCCCACCCTCATATATAACTGTCTCAAATAAAGATGACAAGGAAAAGAGATTTGGCAGTGCCTCTCGAATATTCGTCTGGAACAAACACAGGGAACAAAACCTAGTTTCCGTCACGTCCTTCGCTTTTATTCAGACCGCCTTTTACAATTGTTTATTCAAATCGTCAATGTCTCTCTCTATCCTGTTTTATTTGTTTACGATCACGTCGCACTCACGAATATGAGAGAAGCATATTATACGTAAATGGAAACTGTTCGAATGAGATGAAAGAACATAGAGGAGTTTGATATACGTTGACGTAAATTGAAGTTCAATCAAAACCAGCGTTATAGTTGGTAATTGGTTTTTTAAGGTCGCACCGGACCTGTGCGGTTACTACGTTTGTTGGAATTTCAGTCTGTTAATTTCGGGGTCGGGTTAAGCTGGCACTTTTTTAATAAAAGTTTCAACTCGATGGCCTGCGGCCAGAAAGTATCGTAAAACGTGAGTCAAACATTCGAAGACCTCTGCCAAGTAGCATCGTTAACGGAAAATGTAAGAACGATTCAAAAAAATTTCGTTTATGGTTAAAATTCCTTAAATGGTGAATCATAAAGTATTAACAAATCGGTATACATTTATGGTATACATTCTTATGTCAATAATTTTGAGTACATGTCAAATACATAGGCTCTAAGTAGATAAGTACATGGACTATAATCAGTCTTTTACCTCAAGTCATAACTTATAATAGATACTAAAAGGTACTGCTAATAAGAACATGAAAAAACTTCCGTAATAATTATGCAAAGAGAAATAAGAGAATTTTATGTGTAATTAAAGTAGATACATGTAAAAACTAAGAAGAAATTTTATTGACATGTTTATTACGACCTGAAGAATAACACATTATTATAATTTTCCTACGACTTGCAATGTCTTCGATGTTAATAAAGCCACCAGGGCAATGACCTGAGGTCACCAAATAA
>SMSR01015786.1:194963-214701 GCA_019453355.1 Ceratina japonica
AGCAAGAAATCATTGCCACAAAGTTACTATGACGTTTTCCAATAACATGATAACATTATAAAGTATGTAGTTTTTAATGTTGCGTGCAACTTCATTATGAAGTAATATTATTAAGTAATATTTTAAAAATATTTATGAAACATTATATCGTAACGTTTATATAATTTACATTAAAACAATATTTTAAAATGTTGATCTAACATTTCTTGTTTACTGGGTATACAGTATAACTGAAATAATGAGATCATAATTGTTTAATAATAAGCGTGGATCGTTGTCACTTGTAACAATACTGAGGTGATCAAGCAACTTTTGCTTCTTGAAAACGTATAAAATACTAGAGATAGTTTTTAGGCTTTAAACTTTAATTTCAAAGAAAAATCATCGACCTACGATAAGAATCTTCCAAACTTGGGCAATTTTCGATACTGTGATGCCATAGTTTTATTGAGTAGAGTAACTGCATATCGGAACGTTAGTTTCAAATTAACATTGTTGGCAGGTACACTTGTAGCATGCAGCTGGAGATCAAGCAACGGGAGAAAATGAAAAGGAGGAGAGCGTTACAGATGTTTCTATTTTTAAAAGTTTGCATGATAGTGGGCCTGGTCGCCGGCTGCGGGGTCGCTTCCAGGGTGTGGAAGGTCCCGTTCCTCTGGGCCGTGTTCTGCACCGGCCATTCCCTGCAGGTAAAGATAAGCAACTATAAGAGAGCCCCCCAATGAGTTTACCATCTCGTTCGAGTCGTAGCTCGCAAAATATGTATCAAGTTCCCCAACTACATTCACAAGGAAAATTTCCGAAAGAGCACTCTGGAAACGCGTCCCGCGTTAGTTTCAAAGTCAATTCCAAGTTGAAGAAAACACGTACACGCGGCCGAGTTTGTTGTTAACGCCGCGTGAAAAACGGCAAAGTTCAAAGAGATAACTGTGGAACTCGTTGCAGCGAGGGAAAAAGTATTCCCGCAACTCCTGGCTCGGTTTTACCCCTGGCGAAACCGATCCGACTGTTTGACTTTCGTTTTATCGAGATCGTTGATTCATACGGTGAGAAGGGGGGTGTAGCTCGGGTGGAACGAGACCAATCCAATGTTTGGGAACTGAAGGCGCGATAAACTGCCGGCGCGAGACCCCGTTCTCCGGGAAACTCACAACTTTCTACCCACCGTAAACGGCTTCTACGAAAACATTCTTCACTGTACTTTCATGTAAACCGATTTCGCTCATGCATCTGCCTACGCTTCTCATTATCCTTCATTCTTTAATAGATAATCCAAAGTCAAAAGTTTTGCCTTCTCCTGTTTCCGATTCTTTTATTTGCATGTCTATTTCTTTATTGATATAATAAAAATCTCTTATCTTTTTCCATTTTTACTTCCTCTTTTCTTGCTCTCTATCCCTGAATATTTTATATTTACTGTACATATGTATAATTTTTCTGGAAATAATAAATCCATAAAATTCTTAGACTACTCACGACAAATTTCCGTTATCCTAGGAATGGAAGCGTCCTCAAACGACTTCTGAACACATCGTTTAACGTAGGGTAGCTTCGATGTACAGAAATTCTTACTCTTTCCCCTGCTTTTTATTTTTTTAACAGATAATCCAGATGTGGAAATTGTTTGTTAGTAAGTCGGGCGGAGATCGTAGCCGGTAGTCATGAAAGATTCCCGTTATCTTGGGAATGAAAACATCCGGGGTAACGCGGCTCGAAGCGCGTTTACTTAAGGCAATTTGTCAGAGAGAATGCTTTTAAGCATCGAAGAAAGATGGTTGAAAATTGGAGCGGGACGAACTCGAGGGCAAACGCTTGGCAAACGCGAAACATCTGTACCATAACGAAAGCGAATTATTCATACGAAACGAAGCAGATGCCTTCTACTCGAAACTCATGTTGGAAAGAGCCCGGTTACATAGCCCCGTTGCTTTTGCCATTGCTATTGCTATTGCCGTTCCCGTGCCCGGGTTAAGAGCGCAAAGAAGCCCCGAGGAACGCTCGTAAAGGGAGGGCAGTAAAATTTTCATAACGAACCAAATCTCGCCTCCGTCTGGTAACAAAATTCTTTATCCAGAAAAACGAAACCCGAAATTTTGTCGAGGGAACGTGGAACTGATTAAAAGGGGTAGATAGAAGTGCCATAAGGCAGAAATGCCGATGTTACCCACTAAATTGTCCAGAAATATGAGTTTACGTCATTCGATTCCAAGGTTTTATTCAAATGAAGATAAAATTCGTTTTATTGTTCGACTGATACATTCTAGGACAAATNAAACTGATTAAAGGGGTAGATAGAAGTGCCATAAGGCAGAAATGCCGATGTTACCCACTAAATCCAGAAATATGAGTTTACGTCATTCGATTCCAAGGTTTTATTCAAATGAAGATAAAATTCGTTTTATTGTTCGACTGATACATTCTAGGACAAATTACCGTTTTTTTTACCGTTAAAACTCGGACGGTTCGTCATTACTTTTATTTAAGGGCACGTATAGCCATAAAGCGTTGCGCCTATAATAAGTGAGTTCGTAACAAAAGTAACCGGGACTGAAATATTAAGTTCGCCGAAAGTTCCGGGGGATCCATCCAGAAATCGAAGGTAACGTGAAAGAGAGGAGAGCTATCGAATACTTCAGCGAACAATAAAGTTATTCGAGCGGACGATCCCCGAGCCCTGTCGAAGGAAATATACAGCGGCTCTTCTTCTCCTAACAAACTTTTCCACCCGATCTTTGTTTTTCGCTGTTTTATCGCTCTCCCGAGACGCGTGGGCAACGCGTACGTACGATTACCCGCGGGCCTATATCCCACGATTCGTCCCATCGACCCCGACAAATTTCAGTTATGAAAAGAAGTTCCATAAAACAATTATCGAAGCTTCATTCGCAATTTCTCCGTTATGCCGCATAATAATTATTAAACAGTGACACGATGGCATTTCTAGCCAGAAACTGCAGGTTGTGGGCAACGCGTCTCGTGAAAAAGAGCTACGTGAAACAGTTTTACTCGATTTTGAGATTATTTCAGTTTACTGTGACAAGCTTTTCGTCCTCCTGCACGTTTATTTCGAAACT
Organism: Ceratina japonica; assembly: GCA_019453355.1. NCBI lineage: Eukaryota > Metazoa > Arthropoda > Insecta > Hymenoptera > Apidae > Ceratina > Ceratina japonica. Next base: position 198,038 of record SMSR01015786.1, read on the forward strand.
GAAAAACCGCGAGCAATAGTGGCACCCGTATTTATTATAACCTCTCCTCGGACTTATCGAAACACGTTTTGTTTCATGGCTGGACGCAGGGACTAGCCGTGGCGTTGTCCGTCGCGTGCAACTGCAGAGTTCTGAAGGTGTACGCGAGGAAGTCGTACAAGCAGCCGAAGCAGCAGGTAAATTCGTATTCCTAACCGGCCACCCTCCTTCGCCTCCTCCTCCTGTTCCTCCTCCCTTTTCCCTACTCGATCCGGCTTAATTGTTCAAAGTTGAAGGCGAACACGACCGAGGCGTGCACCTCTTAAATTCCGTTCGCTTTTATCTCTGGGAAATGGGGACAGGCTGGCGTGTTCGCGTCCAACCTAATTTAGATGTAATTTCTGTTGCGATGCTCGTTGATTTTAAGACCGTCAAAGAGCCTCCCGTAGCCTCGCGTAAGAGATGACGCGATCAATCTTTTCACGGGTGTTAATTCATTTCGCTCGTTCAAAGAGAAAAACTAAAATCGTCGATCGTGTCGCAACAGCTGACGTGAAAATCGATTCGTTTGCAGATCGCGCACTCGAGCAGCAGCATGCAGTTGCTGGCACCTGCGCCAGACCCGGTCTAGGTGTCTCGCACACGGACGGACCACCACTGTGCACCGGACTATGGGAAATAGTCCAACCGCCGTGGCCACGATTACTTTTTTCTCCTTTCTGTTTTTTGTACATACATACATAGCCACCTAAACGGGTCCCCGGATACATTTACCCTTCGACGCATACGAGAACCTCCCCATATCATATACCGCATCGAAATTCCCGGCGAATACCCAAAAAGGAATCCGAGTCGCAAGGAGTTGTACGCCGGAACGTCGAGACCCTCGAGTTAAGATTTTCCGATTCGCTTCCGAGTCATCGAAGAGGAGAAATATTGTACATATATCCGCGAGTACTGCGGAGGGAAAGATTTATTCAATTACCGAAGGAGAACGGAAGGAACCTCGCCAACGGAGGGAAGTGTAGGTAGCCACGGTTTACTTTAAATTAGCTTTCTGCCCTGGCCGTGTTCAACCTCGAGATAAAGATTTCGAAGACACAGAGGCCTGAAGTGAGATTCGCGAAGAACGTGAACAGGCGACATCGAGGTAGCTGCACATATCATCGCTAATACATTACGTATTTATGTGATCCAAAAAGAAAGCTTCCACATATCCAAAACTAATTGTTCCCCTTATGCTAGACAAAAGCATCGATTAATCCTTGCTGCCAAAGCAAGCGTCAAAAAGCATCCATTCTATCCTTGATCCCTTGCCAAAAAAAAGAGACCAAAATCTATTTTATTTACAGACCATTCACTAATAAATTGATGTAATACAAGTACAAATCTTCACAGAGACTATAGGTTCTATATCGTTAATTTAGAAATAGATGAATACAATGATACATCTAATATAAGGGGAAGCTTACGTTTGATTTGGAAACGACGGNTTGATGTAATACAAGTACAAATCTTCACAGAGACTATAGGTTCTATATCGTTAATTTAGAAATAGATGAATACAATGATACATCTAATATAAGGGGAAGCTTACGTTTGATTTGGAAACGACGATAAGAGAGAAGCGGGACTACTGTTTCCGTTAGAATCAAAGAGAACTGTTCCTCTTATGCTAGATTAAACATTAATCAAACACATGTTCCCTTGATTCCTCGCCGTAAAGAGACCAAAGTTTATTTTACTTACGCAGCATTCACTAATAAATTGATGTGAACGTACAAGTACAAATCTGCATAGAAACGATAGCTTTTATCTATGATATGTATATGATTATTTTAGCGATAAGTAAACGAAGTGGTAGATCTAGTATAAGGGGAAGCTTGCGTTTGATTTTGAGACGATGGTGCCGATATCGTTGCAGAGAGGCTGCATAATTGGTAAGCCGGAATGAAACTGAAACGGAAACGAATGGTGCACTATCGATCTTGCATGAAAGGAATTTGGACACGACCGCGGGTTTGCGGTCGGCATTCCTCGACGCAATTAACACTCGGTAATGACCCATGCGATCTCTAACGCACGCGCAACCACTCACTTGAATAAACTGTAAATCTAAGCGCATGTAATTACGACGAAATAAATATTTTCAACTCATAAGATCATTTTTCTGCATTAGTTTACCCCGATCGAATTCCCACCTATCCGGAACTCTTTAACTGCAGAATAAAGTATTTGACTTACATCGAAGTACAGGTTTTGATAGGCTCCATAGCGTTTATCATTTCTACACATTTAATCCTGTTATAAACTCATTAAAGTGGTCCTATTAAAATTCTGAAGTCAAAGAATTTACAAAATCTTAATTAATATACACTAAATTATGATTCAACAGATTAAAGCAGTTATATACAGGGTGTCCCAGAACTCTTGACATCCCCGGAAATGGCAGACNAATTCAACAGATTAAAGCAGTTATATACAGGGTGTCCCAGAACTCTTGACATCCCCGAAAATGGCAGACTGGGAGGGTGATTCTGAACAATAATTTCCTTTGTCGAAATGCGAAATGGGGCTTGGTTTTTAAACTATAAGCGACTAATGAGAGCGCGCAATTGTATAGGAAAGAAAACGTAGGCGGGTATTCATAATCGGTACTTATTTTTAAGATCGTCCTAAGCATTTCCTATCCCTGTCTATCCCATATTTCCACTTCTTATCTTATACAGGGAGCAGAGACTTAAGCAAATGTTTAAAGCGATCTTATATACATATATATTCGAACTATGGATACCAGTCATAGTATTTGTATCGACGTGAACTCCTCGAGGAACGAGCGTGTCGTTCGTTAAACTAATTACCGAATTCGTTTCGTGCACAGTTTCCCGGTGGTCCTTAATTGAGTTTCCCGCCTCGATCTCGAAATCAATGCTGTCACCGCGTCGGTCTAATTGCGAGGACGATTAATTTACGGCAGCTCGCCGCGTTGTCTCGATAATTGCGCGAATTGCACGAACGGGGAATTCTCGTCGGCGCTCGAGTACGCATCGTCACGCCTGAACCGTCAACGACAAACGTTTCAACGCCAGTTGACCAACCGAAAGCAAACTCGCGTGGGGACACTGTTGTTTGCTGCTTCGGCTTTTCATACCAAAACGCTTTGTTTTCAAGCAAATTGTTACGTTCCAGAAGAGTCGATTTTTCACTCCTGACGTTATCAGTTATAACTACGCCGATGACGTTCATTAATCATAGCGTTACCATATGTCCTCTTTTCCCTGGACATATCCTCTTCTACGGACCTTAAACCAGGAGCGGATTAAAGATGGTACTAGCAGGGGCTGTAGCCCCGGGCCCTAAAAAGGCTCCGCGAGCTCGAATAAAAAATATCTCATTTCGCACACATAATTTAATTTTGTGCACGCATCCATGCATGCAACAAAATTGATACAAAAGCCCCCATATTTATTTTAGTTCCACATCTCGTGAATCTTTAATTCGCCCCTGCCTTAAATAAGTGTTCGGCTGGGTTTTTTAAATGCTCGAAAATATCCGGGTTTTTATTGTAAGGAGTTTAACGACTTGTCACATTAAAAGTGAACGAAATATTTTTAAAGTTCTGAAACTATTGATTGCCATTGAACGTGGCTCAATTCTTCTTTGCTATCTCTCCTCACGATGCAAATGTAGAGCGACTTTTCTCCTTCATGCGGGCTTAATGGGCGAAGGAGAGAAACAAGTTATCTGCAGAATTTATCAGAGGTGTTTCACTTGCGCAGTATAACTTCAGAGACACGTCTTGTCGCGATTGTCATCTCTTTGTTAAAAGTTTATTTTTACTTCTTTGAAGAAGAATAAAGTATTGTGAAAGAAAATTAACTTTGGAAAGAAGTATGAGAATAAAAACGCATGAGAATAGAAATAATGAGAGCTTTTTTATATAGCTGTGTGATAAAACGTGTCTACTACTTATCGCATAAATATTTCTGGCAGTAAGAATATTAATGTTATTTTTGTTATTTTTCACGAAAGAATTTATTTACTTCCATCCGAAAAAAAAAAACAAGATTTATGTTGTCTTCTGTTGAAATGTGTATATACTATTCTTTTTATTTCTTAGTAATTGTAAAATTATTCTAATAAACTAATAAACTAATAAAAATAAAAATAGGATATAAGTGTAATCAAATGGCACATTGAGTTTAAAGATTGAAGTATGACGACCTAAGTTTGAATTTCCTTCACTAGAGGCACCACTTGCTTGACATAAAGCACCGACACCGAGGAGACTCTCCTCGGTGGCACCGAGGAGAGATAAAGGGAGATTAGAGTTTTTAGAAAAATACAAATATTCTAATAGACACAATTTAATAAATCAAAATTGAAAGTTTAAGGTTCTGCTTTACAAGGTTACAATATTTTTTGTTTTCCACACAGGAATTAGTGAGATATTGGGATACAAAAACAATCGGTAGGAGTTGGTTAGCAGCAGATGGTCACTACGCAAAGTTCTTATCATTATCTTTATCCGATTACTACTGTATCACTTAATTACTAAACACACGAAGCTAAATAGTCTTTAAATCTTTTAAAAGTTCGAGTACACACGCGGTTTTTTCGTATTTTATTTAACACGAATAGTAGTAAGCGAAATCGAAGGAAGCATGTACATTAAATCGTATTTTATGAAACCTAATTTAAATACAGGTCTGTTACGTATGTACCGTCGACTACGAACATTGAAAACTATAAAAGCACGGATGCATAATATGAATTTAAACGCCCGATCCCATGTAAATAGAATGGCTTTCATTATAATGTTCGAACACATTTGAAAACAGAATAACGTTTTTAATATCGGATCTAATTTGTTTTTAAGTGTTAGAAGACTTAATTTCCTAAATAATATGTAAAAGAGAATTAAATAAGCAGAATCAGGAAAATAAAACTAAAGGACATGATTCTTAAGTTCTTTATTTGAGTCACTAATGAAGAGATTGCGGATTTTTTTTTTAAATACAACATTCGTGTTGTCAATTAAAAAAATGAAATCTATATTGATTGAAATTTGTTTTACCCTGTATTATACTTCTCATGTTATTTCTCATCTTCATCTCTTATGTATGGTTTATATTTGTTGCGTATCTTATTTCCCTATAAATGGATAAAATCCGCAGTCTACTAATGAAAATCTAAAAGATACATTTTACAATATTAAGCACGTTATATGGTGCAAACTACGAAGTTTTATCAATACCGACTGAAGAATAGAACAGAAGTAACGAAACATATGAAAAATCTTTCGATTTATTCCAATCATTGTCCAAAAACGATAATTTTCGATTTTTAATTGTTAATACTTCGTACCAATACGTTAGTCAATTTTGAGAAATCTATATGTCTACAAAAAGCACGTTTCACTGAAAACCCGAATAAAAAACTTAAGGGACATTTTTTAGGAAACTATATCTTCTAACATTTAAAAAAATTAAATTGATTACCCAATGTGAAAAAAATTGTTCCCTTTTATTGCGTGTCTGAATCTTAGTGAGGGCCATTCGACAGTTGCGTAAAAATCTTGCTCCGGAAAATAATAAGTTTCAGTTCTGTAGTATGCAACGAGAGTAGTCGAGATAAAGTGTTTATTTCTCCCAGGAATATATCGCAATCGTTTATTTACTTATTGTTAGATAAAATAAGTGTACCGTTCACTCTCCGAAGTGGGGTTGCAGAAGATAATTAAACTAGTCACGCGACTTTCCACCGTCTTTTGATTGAATCAGCAAAGCACACCTTTAAGCTATGTACTTTATCTATATTTGTCTATAATACGATGTTCACAACTCGTCTCGAAACCTTCACACTACCACCGTGAGATAAGATCAATTGCCACACACGAAGCTTAAATTTTAACTATGTACACGCGTATCGCATTCGATTCCGATCTTTCGCACAAAGAGCTGCACTCCGTCTCGTCACATGCCACCGAGAATCAAATGAACAGGAAAAAAAGAAAGAAAACACATGGAATGGCAAATCCTATCTTTCCTCGCGACGCGATAGCTCGCTCTCTTTTCTCTTATTTCAATCCGAAGCCATGCCGGCCGTCTATCAAATTGAGAAATAAACAGATAGATAATTCAAGTAAATAAACAGGATTATACGACCGCTCGATTAGATTTATCATTCCACTGATTTAATTGTATCATTTAAGAACTGTGAACCTTTTTAATTATAGTGTATTGAATTATATAATAATCTATCTGTACATTCACAACCGTTCAAATACACAATAATATCAACATATTTAATATTGGACCATTATACGAACGAAATAGAAGGAAATAAAATGCTTAACGAAATGATTTGCACACATCATCGCCGCGAGGCATCGTAAAAAATTACACGTACATGCACAACGTCTATCTTACATCAATCTGCGATCTCGATAGAAACAAGAAGCGGTACCTTGTTAAGAAGAGTTAGTTATTTAATCGAATACAAGTAAGAAACTGAAAATATCGAAAGAAACCCATGGAAATAGTTATTTAATATTAACGTACGTAACATTATGCGAGGAAAGAGACAATAGACGTTTCTCAGAAACTTTATTTCTGTATCCATTAAAAAGAGAGAAATTTCTTTTTTTTTTTTCATTATAATTCTCATATATTCCATATTCATTCAGTCGTTATTTATATAAGACAAGGTATTACAGTAATTTGCTATGTACGAATTAATTTCAGCTACTTCCATATCAGATCTGAATTGAGGACGAGACAATTAAAAAGGCTCCGTACTCAGCTCTGATTTGAAAACAACTTGTCTATATAAGTCCATATTAAATATATTTTACAATAATATTATCATTGTACATGAACAACGTACGCTCTACACCTCGCTCTCGCCTCGCCAGCTAATCAGTGCACGACGAGATTCGTCTTGATTTTACTCTCGGCTCGAATAAAACTAAATTCAAAAGTACAAGCCTACTTTTTTGTACAGTGTACCGTAGAATACACTAATTAAATGTACTCATACATTTATTCCGGCAACGAATCAGTAGCGTTTTTCGCCTGAAATTAAAAATTAAAACACCAAATTAAAATGAAAATAATAATAATATTAATAATAATAATAACGCTCGCGTGTGCTGATTAGGATAGCGACGGGCAAGAAGGTGTCAATTTGTTAAAACAGACGAGGGGACTGGATTTGTAACCCCAATGTGTGCGCCGCCCTGGTACCTGCTACAGTAAAATCAACATTTTATAACAAAGTTCTTTTTTTTTTGCTCCTAAACAAGCTATATAATTACGTTTTAACAATACTCTCTATGATTCAATTGGCTTTTCGACCATGTACCGACGTTATTAGGGATTTATAAAAATTTATACAAACTTTATCACTACTCGCGCGCGCGCGTACTTTATACTATTAAATAATTTGTATTTTAATATTCCATGTGCTCCTACACCGTTTCGAATAGATTGAGAATGCATGGGAAGCCGATAAAACTTTCTGGCAACGGTAGATGTCCGAATTACCAAACTGCTTGTCTATAATTACAATTAGTGTTCCGTTTAAAGGGCGAATAAGTGCTAAAAGCTAATTAGCCCCCCTGTGTGTAAATGTACGTGTATCTCTTTTCTATAAAATTACATTTAAAAATGCAACGCCCATACATTCACGTTCTCTTCTCTCGAATTTTATTTTATTTCAACAGAATCGATACTAGTAAGGGATCAAAGAAACAATTGTAAAAAAAGTGCTTACATGAAGTTGGTAAACAGGCGAAGGGAGGTTATTCCTTATTTTCTTCGATGGTAGTAGCGTTAGGGGGATTTTGGGACTCTGATGAGGATGCGGGCGGTGCTCCCGTTGTTGCCGCCGCCGCTGGCGCATCCGTTGCATCTTGACTCGAATCCGAGCTATCCTTTATGTCCTCCTCCTTCTTTTCTTCACTGACACTAGAGCTCTTCGGTTCTTCCGTTGAATTTTCCGATTCCTCCGCGATCTTCTCCTCCTTGGAATTGGAATCAACTGCCTTCTCGGCAGCCTCGTTACTCTCTGCTTTCACGCTGCTCTTTTCATCGCTCTCGGCTAATTTTTCTGTGGCTTCCTCTTTATGTTCGTCCACATCCATCTTCATTGATTCCTCCTCGGAATGCTTTTCACTCTTATTGTTAGCCGCTTCCTCGTCCGTGTTGTTTTCATTGTTTTTCTCTTGCCGCTTTGGACGCCCGCGTCCACGACCGGTACCTTTCGACGACGTGTCCCTCTTCTCTTTTTTTGGTGGCGATGGCACGGGTGTTGAAGGGGTTAGGCCTCGCGCTGAACTACGTGTACGCCTCCTTCCTTCAACTTCGCCAACGGAGGAGGCATTTAAATCCTGCAAAAAAAACAATGTTGTAATACGAACAGTCATTCATAATTGGCGGGTGCGATCCGATTGGCGGAGAGTTCTCCCTACTCCGAGATTCAATCTATTCCCCTTCGCCCCTGTTCTCCCCAACCGTATCCCCACTCCGTGCACTCATCTGCTCACGTAGGCATCAAAGAGGACGGGGAGGCTAAATGGAGGGAAATAACGAAGCAAAGGGGTGAAAGCCTTGGCCCCTGTGGACCTGAATAGCATTTTCGGATTTCTGATACAAATGAAAAATCCATAGGATAAAAGAAAGCAATTCACCTTTGTTACTCTTTCTCCTTCCTGGGCCAACCTTTCGAGTGTGGAGAGTCTTTTCGTTCCCCCTCTTTTGTTTTTCGTTGGACTGGGCTTCTCCTCTCCAGAATGGTCCTGCAAAACGACATTCAATTGTCACTCGTACTCCATTCGAAAATCGTAGTGCTAGACGAAACAATTATCTATGAGTCGAAGATAAATCGGCCGTGTAAGGATTACATCGGGCTAAGAGTTAAACGTTGAAACGCGATGATAATTACACGGGCGATAAGATTATCAAGGACCATTGAACTGCACGGGGACGAGTGCATCGAGTTTGTTTAAGTTTCCCGCCATTTTGCCAAGTGGATGAGTATATTCGTAGCGTCGCAACCTCTCGAGGCTGGCTTCCGAAAAGTTCTCGAGTTTTCGCGGAAGCCCCTCGCGGCACATAATCCCTTCGGCGGGGCCCGGTTCCCGCCTTTTTCGTCGCCCTCGTGCCGACGACGAGCGGCTCTCACCGTCGCGACAGTCACAAATAAAAAACATCCACCATCTTTGCCAATGAAGGACAAACGGCGCAGCTTTGAAAAATCGCCGAACCCGTGGCCACGCGCAACAAGCCGCCCGCGGCTGTTGCCTCCACGGGTTCGCGCCTCGCTCAATTACATCCCGACGTACGTTTTGTCCGCGTAACACACGTTGATCTATCGAATTTTCGAGATAACGAGCGTCTCCTCGCGTTGACGAGGGGAGCACACGCCGCTTTAGCATGAAAACTCGGCTTGATGGAGATGTTTCTCATGCTCCTGTCTGCTTACCTTCGACGCATCCTCGATGTTGTTATCATTCTTACTTTCTGCCTTGATCTCAGACATTTCTTCGCGGCGGAATCACTCAAAAACACTGGAAAAACCGCGGTTCCCCGACAGGAATTCTTGGTGAGCCCGGTGGCACTGTTTATACGATAAGCAAAGATGGCGGTTAGCGTGGGTCACGTGACACATCGTCAAACGTAGAGCGGGAGTTCAGAGCGCCGCCTCGCGATTGAACAAGCAGTTCGACGCGTAGCGACGCCGCGCGCGCGGTACGTTTCAAAACTTTACAATTACTCCTTCGCAACTTTTACTTTATTATTATTGTTCTTAACTCGCTCAGTTAGCTTATACCTTGGTATCTCCTCCGATACCTCGTCAACAGCGTTTCTTATAATGACATATTTGTTGTTCGAAGATACATAGACAATCGTACAAATGAGATACAAAAGATATCCGTTGAATGTTCCCTCTTCATTTCGAATGCACTTCGTAATTTTCTTTTCTTCCCTGTGGACATGAAATACAATGATATTCTACGTTCGATAATTTTTCTTCAATGATCGCCATTTGAAGTTATAAAAGTATAAAGCGATTGCTTGAATTAATGTGTCGGCATTCTTCGAAACCAGAATCTTGCTCTGAAATCGTCGCTGCACGTCAAGAATGCAGGAGCAGTCGGTGAGTGAATGATCAGCCTCACTGGACCGTTATGTCCCAAGGACAGTAACTGCTTCCTCGAAGCGTTTCGTGAGTTNCGATCGCCATTTGAAGTTATAAAAGTATAAAGCGATTGCTTGAATTAATGTGTCGGCATTCTTCTAAACCAGAATCTTGCTCTGAAATCGTCGCTGCACGTCAAGAATGCAGGAGCAGTCGGTGAGTGAATGATCAGCCTCACTGGGCCGTTATGTCCCAAGGACAGTAACTGCTTCCTCGAAGCGTTTCGTGAGTTCCAGGCACATAGCGACGTCGTGGCTTCATCGGGGAACATTACGTAATCTTCAGTGTGATTAAAAATAGCCTGAGCTTTATGTTCTTGTTTCCCTATTAAAAATCATCGATTGATTACAGTAGATATACATGGAAATAGAAAACGACTCGATCTATTTTATATCATATACTGTTTGCAATCGCTTTTCGTCTTTCAGTTTTACCTGTAGTTCCAGCACCTGTATATGCTATCAAACATCTGCTGGTGGACAGTTCCCATAATTTAATCAACGAATCTTTTCCTGACGATAATAGATACTGGAATCCAATAAGTAATTATGAGTTTATTAATTGATCCGTGAACGATCTCACATTATTCCACATAACTGGAACCAGTTACATTTTTTCTAAAGTAATAGTTCTTATAAAAACGTTTTACGAGAAACATATAATTCCACGTGATTAATTTTTAAGAGATGCATAGAAGTCAAGGTTGTTCTTTAAATAGAATCATGTATCGTTTATTATTAGTTAAAAAAAACTTGATCTTTTCTTCTGATAACTTGTATTTGAAATATTTTTTATGAAAATTATTACCTTGAAAAAATCAAACTGGCTCCAGTTACAGTGGCCCACGAAAGTAATCAAACATCTAAAACGGAGTAAGTTTTTTAATATTGGACGAAAAAACTTATCTTCTGAGATACATTGAATTTTACATGCTTCGATAGATCCAACTTTTTTATACTTTCACCAAGTTTTATGAAGCTTTCTATATGCATATAAAATATTTAAATCTACAAATGAAATGTTTCAATTTTTTATTAAGGACCCCAATGAGACAGTTAAGAATTATGTCTTTTCGTTGTTATAAGCAATTCCAAAGAATAACATTATCCTCTAATTTGTTTGTTACACATTATACAAGAAACAAAGCCTTTTAATCTCAAAGAAAATTCTAATCGTTTGCTCCAATATTAAAAAAGTTATTTCGAATTAAAAAGTGCCCGAATACTTTCGCAAACCTCAACGCATATCATACAGACTACAAACCTTCCCGTTCCTCGTAAAAGTAACTGAACACACTTCGTAGCCGTCGTGCGCTTTCACGAAAGTGTTTATGCATCGATTGGACACACCATCCCACAACTTGATGCTCCCATCTTTTCCAGCCGATGCGTACGTTTTCGCATCGGGCGAATACTTAATGCTAGTTATTCCAGCAGTGTGTTGGTGGCTCGGTATACTACACACAAAGCACTGTGCTGTATTAACGTCGTACAATCTGACTACCGGATGATTAGTTCCAACGACTAGAAAATCACCAGTTGGATGGAAAGACAGACATCTTATCTGATCCGCATCCGTGATAGTCCTGAATGCTTTCTTGACGCTGGCTTTGCTAAAATCGAACAGCTTAATCGAGAAGTCTCTGCTTCCCGAGACGAGGATCGGTTCCCTCGGATGAAACTCCAGACAAGTCACTTCTTCCAAATGATCATACAATGTCCTTATAACCGGATGACCACCTGTTTGATCACCAGGTGCCATTTCATCTGGCGCTGATTTAGCCAACATTCTGTCCACATCAAGAATTTTAATTGATGCATCGACGGATCCAGTCGCTATCAACTGGCCGTCTGCAGAGAATGCTCCAGCTCTGCAGTTCCCTTTGTGAGACGTGACATATGCAGTCTCATACTGTGCAGGTTCTGGCGCTTGAGTCTGAGCTTCTGTCTCGAATTCTAAATCCAAGCCAGGCCCCAGTGTATTGTCAAAAGTTGATGCAAACGAGGATAAATTGGTAGGCTCCTTTTTGGTACGGTCAGGCTCATGGGCCAGTCCAATCAGCATTAAATGCAGTAAACGGTCGGACGGTGGGCAAGGGGGTTCTGCTTGGATTATATTTGATAACTGCACGGCTAGCGTCTGATGCCCGTCGTAAAATAATTGACTGAAATGTTAATTGTAAATCATTAAAATAATTCGACCAGTGAAATTCGGGGGAAATTATCTCCGCCGCGTTAAATAAACGTGTAACCTTATCATGAGCCTGTAAAGCAGTTCTCTGCTTTTTATAATATTCTTCGGGTCCACTTCAGGTTCCTTCATTGCGCTTGATTCCTCCGTTTTTATTCGGGTCACTTCTTTCCGGTACGATGAACTAAATCGTGCTCAGAACGCCCATCAATCGATGCCTTCCTCTAGGTTACACTCTTATTCTTAACGCTTTAACAATCACGCTTACAACTCGGCCCTCGCATGAACAATTCGCCAACGATCTCGTGTTTCAACCGTGGGGAAATTTCCTTGAGGGTCACTCCTTCGTTGAAGAAAAACTCGAAGGAAACACGCGTGCAGAAGCTGTCAGAATGGCCGATGTTCACGAACGTCTCGAGTTGGAAGAGAGTTTTCCGAAGCAACGGGACGCGCCTACGCCGAAACGTAAAAAGTTGTTGTCTTCCGATTACGTTATTAAAAGGAGACAACCATTCGGTACAGCTAGTAAAAGGATCAAAGACGTATTCGTTACGAATAAGACGAACTTTAAGGTAACTTTTATCACGAGGTATTAACCTTCTCTTTTGTCATTGTCGAATCTCGTTCGAATCAACATTTTATTCCTATTCGCAATTTTTTTATTAGTTATTCACGTGTAAATATGATCCTTCCACTTTTTAAATGCATATTCTTCATTTATTCTGTGTAGGAATAAAATCAGTTGACTTTATACTCAGATTGTTTATCTTCTCCCAATGTAAACTGTTAAATGATCATTCCAATTTGCAATGTTTTTATTATGCATTTGCGTTTAAATATGTTCTTTCTGGCTTTTATTTCCAAATTCTTAATTCATTCTACATTACTTTCATTATACTTTATCTTAATAGTGTATATAACTAATTTATTGTACCTAAGTTTATCTGTTTAAAGTAAATTGGTTTTATCATCAGACTTTTTATCTTTTCCCAATTAAGGCCCAGCTGAAGAAGTGTGAGAAATTATTAAACAATGGAATGTCTGAAGTGATTATTCATGGTCTTGGGGCTGCAGTTACTAGAGCTTGCAATTTGGCTCTACAACTAAAAGAAGCTCATTATGGTGCGATAGAATTAGACATCAAGACTTCTACAGTGTCTATCATCGGTATACAAAATATAGTGATTGCATTTATATGCTGATTTATTGAACATGCAATAATAAGATTTACATTTATTTCAGATGATCTTGAGCCTCTTAATGATAATTTAGACTACGAAACAATTAATAGAAACAATTCAGCTGTGCATATCCGTGCTTTTAGAAAGTTCTCAGTAGGCAGTTTGAGATATCACGAAGAAAAGAAGCAATAGAATAGAAAATTCAGAGTTTTAGGATTGCAGTTATCAAGGCTTGTAATTTAGATCTGCAATTGAGAGAAGCTTATTATGGTGGAATAGAATTACACATCAAGACTTCTACAGTGTCTATCATTGGTATATACAATATACAGATTCCATTCATGTTATTAAACATACAATAATAACATTTACGTCTGTTATAGATGATTTCGAATCTCTTAATGAGAATTTAGAACATGAAACAATTAATAAAGACAAATTACCTGTACATATCTGAGATATAAAAAGGAAACAATAGAACGTATGATTCAGGATATGATAAAAGAAAATACCATAGCCAATTTACAATGATATTTTCTTTAAACGAGTTAGTACACTGGCTAGGATTAACAATCTTCGAGATATGGATAAATTTGGTCTCGTTGACGATCTTCACAGTTCTGTTGGCTCTCAAGTTGGATGAAAATTATTTCTTGGGCAGTCAAGGATGGTGGATAGTATTTTCACCGCTGTTCGTCGCGGATGCTTTGAACACTTATTTCTGCGCGATCATATTCATAAGAATGCGCATGGAAGGAATGGTCAAGGCAGCGATCCTTAGAGTAACATGGAGTTTAACATCGTTGCTTTCAATATTTGTCTTCAAGTATCTTCTTTGTAAAAAGTTGTCAGGGCAAAGTCCTCTAGAATATTCCGAAGTTTTGAGCCCTATATTCATCCTTTTACAATTAATAGCGGTCCGAGCGTGTCAACTCCATTGACAAATATTAGATATCATTGCGCTCACGTATCACGTGTACGTCATCATTGATTGTTCATTGTAAACTCTATTTTGTATGTGTCTAATATGTTCAAATTTGTATTATATTTTCTACTTGTTTCTTTATTAGCTACTGGACATATTATGGTATGTAACAAACTATTTCAGAGTTTAATAGGAAGTATGTAAATATAACATTGTAATAAAAGATGCTTTACTCGATTAATCTTTTTAATAATATCCCTTAAACATTTTTAATTCATTCGATCGATTTAAAAAAAAACGTGCGTGCGTTTTTTCGTCGGTATTCTATTGATACGTGATAATAATAAACGATGAAACATAATTAATTTGATAAATTTAGTAATGCTCCATTTAAATTCTAAAGATAATCGACGAACAAGCGTATAGGCTCGGGGCGGTCTGAAGCCTACGTCTCGCTCTGTCACCCTCCAGCCCCTTTTGTGTAAAATCAATATTTCTAGGCAGAGTGGGCATAAGGTGAGAGAAACGATGGACCGGAGAAGGGGTGCATAATCGTACTCCTACTCTATAAGCAAAGCCTGTTGCTGCTGCCACATTTCAAAGTTCGTCCTTCCGATAACTCGCTCCCCCGATTGGAAAAAGAAAACAATAACAATCCGACCCTCGCGATTCCACGCATCAGAAAAAAGTACTCAGTGATGTTCTGTGAATACCGGACCGAAGATCATGGATAAACTAACAAATTGGACCCATGGTCAGTTTGTTTTCGTACTTTTTCATCCTACTGTATAAGTTGATCGTGTTAACACTCATTCTGACCATCTCGCGATTCTTTTGGTGATCAGATTACAATTACAATTATCGACAGGTATGAACGTATCATTGACGACGCCGATACCTGGTCAAAACTGTGCCTCGAATTTGTCAGCAACTTCGATTTTGGATAAAATATTGATAGTCGGTCCGTCGGCGGTGGCGATAAATCAAGAGCTAAAATGGATCTTTTTCCTACACACCTATGGTTTCGCCTGCCTTTTCTTTGTACTCGCGTTTTACACGTTTTTATCTATTCTACATCTAAGGTATATCGAGCGCCGAGCATCTATAGAGGCTCACGAAAGTATTCGGAGACCTTCTGAAACGCAATAACTTTTTTAATATTAGATCACTTGACACTTGAATTATTCTCAGAACGTTAGGAGGCTTAGCTTATTGTTTAACAGAAAATTAGAAAATTAACTGCTATTCGACGAAGTCTTACATGAAGAAGTAAAAGACACGATTTTTAACTTTTCAGAGCTTTTATTAAAATTTGGAAGATTCTGTTTGCAAAACTAACATAAAATTATTAGCATTGTACAAAATTTCATCCAAATTAGTTAATGTGTAACTATTAGTGACGAGCGATGAGAACTTTCACAAATTTTTTTTACAATTTTTTCATATTTCGATGCATTTAATTTTGTAAGCTCAGATCGATTTTTATGAAACTTTGTGCATCCATATGAGTAGATTGCGGACTTTTATGCAAAATAAGCTATTTATAGTATCAGTTTTAAAAATGTTTTTCAAATAGAAATTTCTTTTGTCATTCAAACATTGCAGTATGTATTCATATTTTTTCTAAATTCAGTTTCTTCATAAATGAATAAAGTTCACAATATGCCTAAAACTTAATTAGATCTACAATCGGGATATTTCACATTTTTATTGGAAATTCTAATAAAAAAAAATTAAAATCATGCATTTTTCTTTTTCCTTTGAAATTATATAACGAATAGCAATTTTTCAATTTTTTGTTATATACTATGTAATAAAGCCTCTTAACATCCTCAAAAAAGTTAGAATCATTTCGCCTAATACTACAAAAATGATTCCGTTTTAGGTGTCCGAATACTTCCGTGAGCCACTAGTAGTTCGGAGAAATTAACTACTTTTTCTCCACAGATCTCTTATATCCAGCCGATCTTTCATGTCGACGATTAACATGTTTTTATGTATACTCGGAGCATCGAGAGCGATATGTCTGTTCGTAGATCCGTACAATGTGAAAGACATCATGCCGAAGATTACCGGATCCATAGTCTGGGACATCGGATTCCCATGCGTGACTTCTGCTTTCAGCCTTATACAACTGGCTTTCCTGCAACTGACACAAGTAACTTTACAATCCTATAAAAAAAAAA
>SMSR01015786.1:215696-229127 GCA_019453355.1 Ceratina japonica
CTATTCGACGAAGTCTTACATGAAGAAGTAAAAGACACGATTTTTAACTTTTCAGAGCTTTTATTAAAATTTGGAAGATTCTGTTTGCAAAACTAACATAAAATTATTAGCATTGTACAAAATTTCATCCAAATTAGTTAATGTGTAACTATTAGTGACGAGCGATGAGAACTTTCACAAATTTTTTTTACAATTTTTTCATATTTCGATGCATTTAATTTTGTAAGCTCAGATCGATTTTTATGAAACTTTGTGCATCCATATGAGTAGATTGCGGACTTTTATGCAAAATAAGCTATTTATAGTATCAGTTTTAAAAATGTTTTTCAAATAGAAATTTCTTTTGTCATTCAAACATTGCAGTATGTATTCATATTTTTTCTAAATTCAGTTTCTTCATAAATGAATAAAGTTCACAATATGCCTAAAACTTAATTAGATCTACAATCGGGATATTTCACATTTTTATTGGAAATTCTAATAAAAAAAAATTAAAATCATGCATTTTTCTTTTTCCTTTGAAATTATATAACGAATAGCAATTTTTCAATTTTTTGTTATATACTATGTAATAAAGCCTCTTAACATCCTCAAAAAAGTTAGAATCATTTCGCCTAATACTACAAAAATGATTCCGTTTTAGGTGTCCGAATACTTCCGTGAGCCACTAGTAGTTCGGAGAAATTAACTACTTTTTCTCCACAGATCTCTTATATCCAGCCGATCTTTCATGTCGACGATTAACATGTTTTTATGTATACTCGGAGCATCGAGAGCGATATGTCTGTTCGTAGATCCGTACAATGTGAAAGACATCATGCCGAAGATTACCGGATCCATAGTCTGGGACATCGGATTCCCATGCGTGACTTCTGCTTTCAGCCTTATACAACTGGCTTTCCTGCAACTGACACAAGTAACTTTACAATCCTATAAAAAAAAAAAATAAAAAAATAAAATGTCGGTCTGAATAAATAAAACGGAATTGATTTCCAGCTGAAATTCGGGCCAGAAAAACTTCAAAAGGAATCTTGCCTCAGTCTGATCATTACTGGCCATTTCTTTTTCGTAATCGCCAGCGACATCGCTCTCACGTCGCACAATTGTTACATGGTGAAATACGTGGTCCAAACGATATTCCTCGCTTGGAGTATTCTTTTGTACTTGACGTTTCTACACGCAGGGTTTAAGATACTTCGTCGGTTAAAAACTGTGCCGAGTAGTCATTTCATGAGGGACAGTTCCAATACGAATCAGAAAGGTTTGTTATTCTTAATCAATGTNCGGATTCCCATGCGTGACTTCTGCTTTCAGCCTTATACAACTGGCTTTCCTGCAACTGACACAAGTAACTTTACAATCCTATAAAAAAAAAAAATAAAAAAATAAAATGTCGGTCTGAATAAATAAAACGGAATTGATTTCCAGCTGAAATTCGGGCCAGAAAAACTTCAAAAGGAATCTTGCCTCAGTCTGATCATTACTGGCCATTTCTTTTTCGTAATCGCCAGCGACATCGCTCTCACGTCGCACAATTGTTACATGGTGAAATACGTGGTCCAAACGATATTCCTCGCTTGGAGTATTCTATTGTACTTGACGTTTCTACACGCAGGGTTTAAGATACTTCGTCGGTTAAAAACTGTGCCAAGTAGTCATTTCATGAGGGACAGTTCCAATACGAATCAGAAAGGTTTGTTATTCTTAATCAATGTTTATAACCAGGACCACCAAATAAACGAGTCCCTGCTTCAGGTATCCTGCAATTGGCAATGTTAGCTCCTTACAATAACTTGGCATCGTCTGTTGCTGCTGCCTTAGTACCCACCATGCTCAATTCTAAACCGAGAGATGCAGTAATATCGGAACCAACTACACTCGTGAACGAGTCGGACAAAAATTCAGAAGGTAAAAATCGATGTCAAGATTGTAGGTCCGGTATTTTTTAATTTTTTAATTTCANGAGAGCGATATGTCTGTTCGTAGATCCGTACAATGTGAAAGACATCATGCCGAAGATTACCGGATCCATAGTCTGGGACATTGGATTCCCATGCGTGACTTCTGCTTTCAGCCTTATACAACTGGCTTTCCTGCAACTGACACAAGTAACTTTACAATCCTATAAAAAAAAAATAAAAAATAAAATGTCGGTCTGAATAAATAAAACGGAATTAATTTCCAGCTGAAATTCGGGCCAGAAAAACTTCAAAAGGAATCTTGCCTCAGTCTGATCATTACTGGCCATTTCTTTTTCGTAATCGCCAGCGACATCGCTCTCACGTCGCACAATTGTTACATGGTGAAATACGTGGTCCAAACGATATTCCTCGCTTGGAGTATTCTATTGTACTTGACGTTTCTACACGCAGGGTTTAAGATACTTCGTCGGTTAAAAACTGTGCCAAGTAGTCATTTCATGAGGGACAGTTCCAATACGAATCAGAAAGGTTTGTTATTCTTAATCAATGTTTATAACCAGGACCACCAAATAAACGAGTCCCTGCTTCAGGTATCCTGCAATTGGCAATGTTAGCTCCTTACAATAACTTGGCATCGTCTGTTGCTGCTGCCTTAGTACCCACCATGCTCAATTCTAAACCGAGAGATGCAGTAATATCGGAACCAACTACACTCGTGAACGAGTCGGACAAAAATTCAGAAGGTAAAAATCGATGTCAAGATTGTAGGTCCGGTATTTTTTAATTTTTTAATTTCACCTCTGTAGGTGTGGTTACGAAGAAAGAGGAGGAGCAAATGCAAAAGGATTGCGACAAGTCTCCTTGCAAAAGCACTTCGTCTCAAGAGGAGAAAACGGTCCCTGTGTCAACGGTACCAGAAGTGTACGTGCGGCCGCCGACACCCACGCCGTCAACAGCTAATGTACCTATAATAACAGTATCCAGCCCAAGCCGTAGAAGTTCTGTAGCTTCGAGTAGACGAGATAGCGACGCTTCGAAATCGTCTCGTAGGAATTCCGAGTGTAGCGTTAGATTTATCAACGAGGAGGACGGCTTCCCGTCCTCCTGTCGACGCAATTCCGAGTTTAGCCCTAAGCATTCGCCCGAAATTGATAGAAGGCGGTCGCCGGATAGGATGATTCGGAGGCACTCCGAAAACGTTACGCCTCTGGGAAGTGTTAAGGATTTGAGACGATGCTCCGACTTCTCGCACGAGAGGTACAGAAGTTCTCAGTTTGCAGCTAAGTTGAAGAGGAACAGCGATTTCGGGAACAGAACCCCCAGGCGAATGTTGCCGCCGAACGAGCAGAAGTTGTCGAGGGTGATCGACTTGAGCCCTACAGGTAAGCTATCTACTAATCCCATTCAAGGAATTTTAAGTGCTAAGAACATAGTAATGTATTGCATTTACTGGAATCTTTACAATAGAGACTACTTAAAATTATTATCATTGTGTGTGTCAAGGAGCGCAAAAATCGACTCCTACCAGACCTACTTCCACAGGTGCTTTCGCAGGTGCTCGTGTACCTGAAGTTTATAAGACAGTTTATATACCAGTTTATATATACTAAAGTAGCTGATTATTTACCCTTAAAATAAATTAATGATCTCGTTAACTAAATGAATAAAAATGAATTGCATACACACACACGAAACATTACTGTTCCAGGATCAAGACGCAACTCCGATCTCAGTGGCTTCGTCTCTAAACCTGACCTACGTAGAAACTCGGACATTTCTTATCGACGTAATTCGGAGCTACCCAAAGTGAAACCTTTGGACTTGACCCGGCGAAGCAGCGATATTAGTATAAGAAGTTTGAGCAGGAGCCCGACTCACGGTCGTAATACCATAATTCCTGAGAAAATGGAAATACAGGAGAAGTCGGAATCCGATTCGGACCAGCCTGACTGCAGCGAGAAGGCGGCTCTAATGACGGAGAAAAATAAAGATAAGAGCGACGATGGGAAACGGAAGAAGAGTTTGTCCTGGAAGACCGAGAAAGAAAGAGAGAACGTCGAAGACATAACTGTGGAAACTAATCTGCTCCCCGAAAATACGAAAAACGACGGGAAAGTCTCGGTACCTTTTTATATTTTTAACAGAGTACTTTTTTCATTATTAGATTGCGGGTTTTATGCATATGGGAAATAATTAAATGCGCTGCAAGTATAAACGTTGCGTCCGATGCATAAAAGTACACAAAATATAAAAAACAAGTGCATTATACAATGCTTAAGTGGTGAAGGAAATTGCACTCTGAAATGCATATTCTTAACTGACCTTAAGTCTTCTATTTTGTATAAACATCCGCTTTCTCTTTTCCACCAACGATCTAGTATTTCTTTTTTAGAATACCGATTTCACGCTCCATTCGATACTGAATCATATCGCGTACGTCAATCGAACCAAGTCTGACGCGCCTTTGCAAATGCTGGAAGCGAACACGGCGTCAATTAGGAGATCTCAGATACGGAAAGTGTTGAACGTCACTTCTGCGACTGCGATTCTGGGAATCATTTTATGTCTCACAGACGTGGCGCGCATCTTTGGACCATACGGTAATCTGACACCGAAAGCAATGATCAAAATGATCTTTTACGAAATATCTATATATAAATTTTGTTCTGGAATTCAGGGCTATTAGCTGAGTCTGTGAAATACGGTTCGCAGCCTGCCGCCAGCCAGTATCCGAAACCATGGCCCTGGTTTATTTATCAAACGGTTTGCAGAGGTTTAGAGCTGATCATGGGATGGGCGATGGCTAGCATCACTAAGCAACCGTCAGGGAGTCCGCGGCACCAATACCTAAGCAGTTATCCCAATTATAACTTACACTTGAAAAGAGGTAACAATCCTTACATATAAAGCAATATGCATATTTTTAAGATAATCAAACGTTTCCAATGCCAAAGCAAATATTTTTGAAAAACTATACATTTTAGTTTAGTTCAAATCGTTCGATTTCGTACAAATATATTTTGTGATACATTTCTTCGAAGTACAGAAATCAGTTTTTATTTATTTTAGTAATCTCCCATTAATATCCGGACACAGTTCAAAATAGGATAACTTTTTTAGTACTGGACAAAATGACTTGAATTTTATTTGGGATAATACGTAACAAAAAATTCAAAAGCTTGTACTTGTTAGAATCTCGAAAAATAGAAAAGGGCTTGATTGTTTTTTAATAGTGTCTCCAAGAAAAATTTAAATACATTAAAAGTGGGCTAAGGATTTTATGCGTTCATGAAGAAATTGAATGTACAAGAAATATAAATATAAAGCAATGCACAAAAGTATACAGAATGGCAAATGCAAAAAACACATTCCAATGTTTGTATGATAAAAGAAATTTCTGCTTAAAACACGTTTTTTAATTTTTTGTTAGACGTTATACAGTAAAGTAAGCGTTCTACCGTCCAACATAAAATTAAATTATTTTACCCAATATTAAAAGAGTTATTCCGTTTTGAAATGTGTCCGAATATTAATAGGAGTGACTGTAAGAGTGCAATAGAACAAGTTCTGTTCTTTTACGTCTAAGTTTTACTAGATAATCTACTAGAGCGTAGTCATTGATAAAAGCAAGTAGCAGTTGAATAAATATAGCAATAGCAGAAGTCATTATATTGTTCCCAAACATAAACGTGTGTGTTCCAACAAAAATGATATATATTACATTTTTAAAGAAGTTTTACACAGGAGATATTCTTCTAAAGAATATATTTTCATTGACAAAATATTTCTATTTTTCGAGGTAGATTAGGTTTTGGATATATACTTCGTTTCGATGATATTTTCAGTTCCTTTCATTCTAATTAAATATTTTATATTGTAATAGAATAACGGTTCTTTCTTTACAAACGAGTTACCGTTTACTTAAAAGCAAACAAATTAAAAAATAACTAAAATCTGATATGTATATAAGAGTACGATAATATTAGATAAAACACTTGATAGATAAGAAATTTTTACTTCACGTCTACTGCACCAATCGACTAGTAGTTAATGATACCAGTTCAACTTTCAAGTGCCCTACTACTAAATGTTTAAAAAAAAATAATTCTTTGTAACTGAACTTGTGTAATCAGTTAATCTGTAAACGCAAATCGTAACAGTGTTGTGATCCTACATGTGATATGCAATTTCTGTCTAGAATAGGAGGCCATTTGCGCTTATGCGAGTATTAGAGAAGGTATCAAAAAACTGGAAAATCAGTGTTCTAATTACTTATACATATCCCTCTCTCGATTTACGCGGCAGCTCTTTTTTGCCTAAAAGTTTTAAAAGTAACGGTGTATATATATATACATTACTTTTTTTTTGTCAAACTATTTGAAATGCATATTTCTTTTACATATAACTTTTATGTACCTACTAGCTTTTATTTCCGATATTTTTTCTTTCGTACCAAAAAGCATTATTTAAGCGATTTTCATTCGCTTAGAAAGATTCCACGTGGAACAGATGGATCGCGAACATTAAGGGATGGATGTACATCATTTGAAGACTGCACAAGATAAACGTGCATTAAGATTTTTATGCATTTTACTCTCTTTTATGGATCCTATTATAAAATACTTGCAGAGGCGTAAAAGGTCTCGCTATTTGTTTAGGAAGAAAACGTATTAGATCAATGTTCAATGTGCCAAATACTTGTGTTACCTACATTAAATGTTTATGAAGGTTGATTCGTGTGAAATAGCTCTCTATATGGATATTTATACAGAAAGAAAATGATATAAATGTACAATAATGAACGATCTCGTATTAATTGAGCTGATGGATGACTCTGAAAATTATAGTGCAAAATAAATCACTATTTTTATTGACGAAGGTCAGACTATTATAATACATAGAGGACGAGAAAATAAGCTGTGCTGTCGAACTCACAAAGCTAAATAATTATACTGCGGAGTAAAAAGATCTGAGAGACGTTTAAGCTATTTCTTTGAGTATTATATATTGAAACATAAATATTACGTATAAAAGTGTTTATCAAATATCATGAAGTGAATCTAATTAAGTAAAATTTTTAGAAGTTTATCGAGGCTGTATGCACCTTTATACAAATGCTTTCCTTTAGGCAGTATAAAAATAATCTACTAGCGTCTTTTACTAAATCTCTCTTCTATTTTAAATAAATTTCAATGAAATTCATTTCTAATAGGAACAAAATTATATATCCGAAGTGTTGTTATAAACTCGCTACAATTATATACATATATACTTATATGTAGCCTACTATTTTCTTCGAAGAGAAGTGATGAATAATAATAAAAAACCGTAAATTCATGAAACGTTTGCCTTTATTACATTGTTGTCTGTACTTTTATATATATATATATATCTTAATTACCTTAGCCATACCCGTAGCATCATTGTAAAAACATTCCTCCTCCGTACGCAATCCATGAATACTCCGAATTCAATTGTTATGTAGTTTATACTTTACACTATACAAACACATTACCCTTGATAATCAAAATAATCGATTTCTGGCTCCGACACCTTTGAACTAGACGGCGGCGTTTCTGGCTTCTCAAGTTTTTTCGCAGGCAGTGATAATATTGTCCTGAGATGCAGATGATAATCAATTCATCATGTCGATATCCCACATTAGAAAAAGACATATAAGAACTTATT
The DNA here is from genome assembly GCA_019453355.1 of Ceratina japonica. Lineage (NCBI taxonomy): Eukaryota > Metazoa > Arthropoda > Insecta > Hymenoptera > Apidae > Ceratina > Ceratina japonica. Next base: position 223,307 of record SMSR01015786.1, read on the forward strand.
TTCCACAGTCATTACCTTTTGAAGTTTTTCATCGGACCTGGGACTTTCCTCTGGCCGTTCTCTCGTTGTACAATCTCTAATAAACTGTAACTAGGTAACCAACACTGTAACAAATCGTGGTATAGAAAGGCATTAGTTTAATTCATGCAGCTGTTTATGCCTTAAAGCATATAAAAAAAACTGAATGTACAGAAATATGAAGATTGTACACCTAAAAGTGCACAATCTAAATCACATTTCTTCAAATGATACCAATAAATCTTTTATTTTGCATAAAAATCTGCAATCTACTAATAAGAAACACGATGTAGTTTGCAATTACCTTATCCTTTACAGCAGTTGCAACAACATTCCTTTTCGGTTCCTGGTCGTATGCCTGGCTCTCGCAGCCGAAATGCTCGCAAGACTCGTGAACGAAGTGACGCCTGTCCTTGTTCATACTGTCAAACGAATAGCTGCGCGATTTCTGCTTAGAAGTCTTCGCTAACTTCACCAGTTCCGTGAGTTTCTCATGAACCATTTGACAGAAGTGCGGATCCTTCTTGGCCCACTGTTTCATGAAATCGCTGTACCTGGGCATCAGCTTACCGCTGAGGTCCGGATTCGCGATCTGCAGACCCAACGCCAATCTCCTGTTCCGTTCGATTATCTTGCACTCGTCGTTGCATTCCAGAGTCTTCAGTTGATTCTGCTTCTTCGCGCCTTGGCCAAACACTTCCTCCAAGTTTATGGAATGTCCTAGCTGCACGTCAGCCATTTTACTAGCCAATATACTACTCGCTATTCTCTGATACTCTTGAGCATTCTCGGCACAGACTCGTGACATGGTCCTATGTCCACATTGACACGTTACCTGCAATAGAAACAATACTCATAAATTAATCAGTTCCAGAATTTCTGCAAAATTCAGAAAAATGTCAGATCTGGATACAAATTTTTTCGAAATTGAGACAAGTTTTAAAAAATTTTGGAATTCCTACAAATTTTCCGAATTCCTAAACATTCCGAGAGTTTAATTATCACTATGAGATTCGACAAAATCAATCGCGATATGAGATTTTCGATATTTTAAGTGTTGTCGAAAATTATATTAAAAAATTTATTAATTTATTCTCATTTTTACTTATTTAATTCGTTAGTGTAGATTGTAGATGTATAGAGGTTGAAAAATTAATAAAATAGATTCAATTAGAAATTAGAATAAATTAGAAAAATATACCAAATAAGTAATGATTAGCTCTTTACATGAAAATACAATTATCTCTTGAATGTTTAAAAAAAACGTGAAATTTTCGAAAACCCGTCCACCCCCGACCCATTCCGATCATCGGGTTATTGCACATGTCTAATAAACTTGGAATAAGGATAATAGATACATTTTTCTAATCACCTTAACTATTTCTTTGCACGGAATATCGGGACATTTGCCCTCGTGGCACGGTACGCCACAGATATGTCCGCAGATTTCTCTGGGCGTAGTGCACGGTTGAGTACACTGTTGTCCCGGTTTCTCGCAAGGACCAGGATGGCATATAGTGATACATTTATGCCTGCCACATGATAATGGCTTGTTACACGGTAAACCGCAGGAAATCTCGCTAATGTAACAAGGCACCGCTTTACGTAGCTCGTGTTTGCCGTGACACCATCTCTGAGTGAGAACAGTGCAAGGAGGGCACTGTGGCTCACTGTGACAATTGTGCAACACTTCGTGTCCGCAGCTATGTTGACGGGAACAAAGTCTGTCGCAGGCAGGTCTTCTCGTGCCGCAGGGAACAGGGGGATACATGACAGAAGCTCCGCATTCGCAATACAATTCCTCGAAGCTGCTGCGCCAGCAAGGTTGGCACCTTCCTGCATCGAAAACGAAGTCGTTTGTTTATAAAAAGTCAATTGCGAATGATGAAAATGATGTTCTGCACTAGAATCGATTGACCTAAAGTCGCACTGGTAGTGTTTGGAAACAGTATACGTATTGAGTCAAGAATATTAGTTACCTTTGTGACAACTCTGTTCGCACTTGTGTCTACCGCAACTCAGAGTCTTGGAACAGATCAGCGGACAAACGTGCTCTATATCTATGCAACACAGTTGGTTGCATCTATGCTTGCCGCACGACCTCTTTTTCATGCATCTCTTCTCGCATCGCGCGTCGTCCGCCTTCGTCGTCAGGTCTTTACAGGCTATTTCTCTATCCATGTTCCCACAGCGGCATCTGACATCGGTACTCAAATCGCATACAGGGCAATCTCCATGATGACACTTCGCTTTACACTTATTTCGATCTTATCAACGCCCAAAGGGCAAGGCTCGCAGTCACCCACGTGGCATAGTTTCTCGCAAGTATGATTTCCGCATTCCAATAGCTTGCCGCAAACATTCTCGCAAGAGTAAACGGATGGAACGTTACTCTCGCAGGGTACTTCTCTCCTATTGTTACCGCAGTGGCATTCTGAAAATTCATATATCATAATACAAAAATCTATTCTTTTTTATTTAACACTAAATGTGCACCGATCAAATGATTATTTTTAAATTCTATAAAAAATAAAAAGGAAACGAAATCTACTTTGTCCTATTCTTAAAATTGTGATTATCATTCAAGTTAAGACCAAACAAATTGAAATACCAGTTTGTATTCAAATATAAATAATATAAATATAGAATATTAGTGTAAGAAATCTGTCGGTTGGTTTAACAACGAATATACCTTGCGTTATCGTTTTATCGCATATCACGCATTCCCCATGGTGGCATTTCTTCTCGCATTTATGTTTGCCGCAGTTTAAATCCTTTTCGCACACGGCATCGCACAGCAACAGTTTGTGGTTGCTACACTGAACCGTTTGTGAGGTTCTGCCGCATCCACAGTGTCTCGTTACCATCGCCGCGCATTGTGGACAGGATCCTGGGTGGCACAGAAGACAGCACTTGTGGGGGCAGCTGTTCTTCGATAACATTCTACCACAGATTTCGCCACAGGAGTGCGCGGCACTTCTACGATTCCATTCGGGTGCTTTCGTCTTGCCGCAGAAGCAGAAGTAATCCTCCGGGATTATTAAGTTCACATTCTGACACGCTGGACACCTCCAACCATTCTCTGAAACAGTGTGACTCATTATTACAATTGTGCTCATAATTATGAAAGTGATCTAAATCAAATTAAAACATCTGTGTTAGCAGTTCAATAAATTGTAAATAGAAATTTGTACTATCATGTAAATATTGTAATAGGCACACAGTCATTTATTAGTATTTCAATTATTTCTTAATGTAATAAAAACAATCTTTATATTAATTACTGATGTAATTGTTCTATAATTACATAAAATCCACAGTCTATATCTAGTAAAAACGTAAGACTAAGTTGTGGTAAATACCTGCTTGCGAAGATTTCGCCCACTTTTTAGTACACTTTAAGTGTAGAACGTGGTAGCAGTTGGAACATGACCAAACATAATCGTTCTGCTTAATATATTCGCAGCATACTAAACATTCTAAATGACCCTTGTTTAGTTGATCTGTTAATCTTTCTCTTTGACTTGAATCATCATCTACAGAAAAAGAATGTATTAGTGCGTGAAGATGATACATATACTATGACTACCATTACGAGTCATTGTTCGTAATGTGTTAAAATTATATACCAATTGGCGACTTTTTATTCTCTCTCCGTCTTTGAACATAATTCTTTTCGCCGTTTTCCCTTTTACTTCTACACTGTTCATTCCCTTTCTCTTTAGCAACATCTATTCTGCCATCCTTTTTGTGTTCTCTAAATTCACTGTAGTATCCTTGGTGATTATGCTTTTTCTCATTAGTTCTCTTCGTGTCTGATCCAGTTTCCTCATTCGAACAATCCTTAAATTCATTGCTACTGCACGCTTTGAATTTGTCCTCTCTGTTGTAATTCTCTCTACCATATCCCTGATAATTACGTCGTTTCTCTTTATAATAATTTTCTTCTCTATTGTATCGTCCATTGTCTTGATATCTTTTTGTATTTCTATGATTACTGTATGGTTGCTTACAGTAGTAGTAAGTCGACTCTGCGACCGCATTATCTGATACAGTTTTACCATCAGCGACAGTCGTTTCTTTGCCTGCACTCGACGATTCTCTACTTCTAGATGCCTTTATATTTAATGATTCTCCTTCATTCACATTTATGCTAGATTCTTTTTTACTATTGCAAGGAATGCTTTCATTTACAGTACATGTGCTCAGTGCGTCCATACTACCATTTCTAATATTCGATCTATCAGAAGAATATTTGTTGGCAAAGTACTTATTACCTTGAAACTTGTTACCTCTGTCTTGGTGATATGAATGCCCATATGTATTTCTTTTGCAGAACTGACTTTGCCCCTCTTCTCTGGGTTTATAATTGAAATTCTTTTTATTACTGTACTTCTTCTCCTGCCTATTTGTGTTCGATGGGTACCTGCTATTACCTTTGAAATAAGTACTATTAACAGATGGTATGCCTTGCAATCTCTTGTCATCCGATGCCTCGTTACTTGGCTTAAAATCTTCAACCATCACGTTCAGCTTTGACTGATTAGTTTCATTGTGCGCAGGCTCGTTGATTCCAAAATTCTGTATATTCGTATCTAAACCTTGACTCCAAGGTATGTAGCATCGTTTAACATCATTTGGAAAATAGTCACGATTAATTAACACTCGATCGTTGTCCGTCGGATTTACAAGCTGGCAATAATCATTAGCAGCAGGCAATAAACCTGGCATCACGTTGGCGTTTGACTGATAGAATGCGGTCGGATCATTTCGCTGGTGGCCTGATTCTCTCTGTACATAAAATTCGCCGTTCGGCTGCAGATAATCGTTGCTCGCGTTATTAGAGAAGAACGTCCAGCTGGTCGTCGCGGGCCCGGCTACATTTTGATCGGAATACACGTAATAATTTTTGTCATCTGGTCCTGAATAAGAACCGTCCCAAGTAGCCATGATTCTCGCAACCTTATGTGCACGTTTGACTACTTTCCAACGGATGAGCCTCTTCCAACGAATATTATACGATTACAAAACCTTGCGCAACGCGTTTCCACATACACGAGTTCAACGCCGAAATTAAAACTACACTCTTTATTGAAGAACCTGCTCGTTTTCTCTTATTCCAGTAGCAGGTCCTTGCGCCGTAGAAAATCGTCGATTGTTTCGGACTTTTAAATTTGAAATTTCGAATGACTCACGAACCGTAGCAGAAAGTAATTGAATGTTCGGGTGCTGTCGGTGATAATTAAGTAAAAAATACGTAAAAGCTGCGACGATTCTTTTACTTGCGATGATGAGTTATCGAACACGAATCAGATAATGTCTATCTATACAATCTACGGGAATTTAATGTCGCCATCTAGCATCGGGATCGGGATAGAGAAATGGATCGACAGGTGGTACATAGTACATTCAAGTGTGTGAAGGCAGAGAGAAAATGTGCTCACGGCCGGGTTTTGCGCGTTCCCGTTCCCAGATCAGTGGCGTTCCCACTGTTCCCAGTTCCCATACCACCAGATACCACCAAGGAGACGGCCTCGCATATCCCCACCACATGGTACGCTTGCCCCAACTACCGCTGGGGTGGACTTTTCATGCAAGTCCAGTGCAGAGTGACCAGTTTGAGGACGGGAGCCAACGAGAATCTGCCCCTCCAGTTACGCACACTATCGCACCGTATCTGTGTGTCCCGAGTTCGGCTCCACTTCGGATTAGTAAAGAGAGAAGGCGAAACATCAGTCGTTGTCAGTCGGTTGCGCGCAACTTGGATTTTTGCATCAGGAGCAAGAGCGACGGACTGAGTTTT
>SMSR01015786.1:230357-268573 GCA_019453355.1 Ceratina japonica
ATTTTATACTTTCCTACATAGCGGTTTTATAGCAGAAAGAGTAAATCTGCGATATTTCCTCTCATTCGGCATGCTTGCATCAGGCATATCTTGTTATCTCTTTGGTATTGCTAGACCGTACAATATTCATAATCTATGGTATTTTATCCTGGTTCAGGTAAGTCTATTTAAAGTAATAACTTGTTGCTTGTATACGTCAGTTTTATTATGGATGATTTATATCATTCCCTTTAGGCAATTGGTGGTGTCTTCCAAACATCTGGTTGGCCAGGTGTAGTGACAGTCGTAGGAAATTGGTTTGGAAAAGGGAAACGAGGTTTGATCTTTGGNTAAAGAAGACAGAATGAAAGAAGTATCATACGTATAACACTAAAAATGAAGGGAACATACTGATACTATAATTGTGTTCAAGACTCATAATCATTTGATGGAGTAAAAATCCTAGAGTGACATGTGTCAATAATGAGATACCTGTGTAAATGATTACTTTTAATCAGCCAAAGTATAAAAATAGCATCAAGTATTATCATTATTTGTTAACATATGCATATTTTACAATACTCTTTGTATTAATGTAAATAATACAGATAAAAGCTGATGTGCTGATTTATATGAAGATAAAACATAAATCAGAAAAATACATTTATAAAGAACAATAATTATATAATATACTCCAATATATTTATTGGTTACAATAAATTATTTGATGGCTGCAAGAGAATATATTCCATTGACTACAAATCTCCCATTAAGAGATCAACCATGGGGTTTACAATTAGTACAATATGCAGTATCAAAATGCTGTCCTCATTGCCGTGTCAACAAAATGGCATGGCACCAAGGAGGCATTTTAGCCCTCACATATTTGGCATACACGTGTTACCATATGACACGTAAACCTATATCAGTTGTAAAAAATGTATTAAGCCTGAACTGTAGCACGTTATCGCCACCTTCAAACATTGTGGTCAACACCAGTAATCAAGACACGTGGTGTGATTGGGCTCCATTTGGTAAGCATCATTTTAAGATTTGGATTTCTGTCTTAACACAATCATTGTTTTCATTTAACTTACTTTCGTTTTTAAACAGATACCGAAGATGCTCCAGCGTTACTTGGCATGTTAGATTCTGCATTCCTATTTGCGTATGCAGCAGCTATGTTCCTCAGGTGACATATTAAAGTGAGCTTATTTGTGAGATAAAGATTGTACTGATTACTTTAAGCATAATTTTATACTTTCCTACATAGCGGTTTTATAGCAGAAAGAGTAAATCTGCGATATTTCCTCTCATTCGGCATGCTTGCATCAGGCATATCTTGTTATCTCTTTGGTATTGCTAGACCGTACAATATTCATAATCTATGGTATTTTATCCTGGTTCAGGTAAGTCTATTTAAAGTAATAACTTGTTGCTTGTATACGTCAGTTTTATTATGGATGATTTATATCATTCCCTTTAGGCAATTGGTGGTGTCTTCCAAACATCTGGTTGGCCAGGTGTAGTGACAGTCGTAGGAAATTGGTTTGGAAAAGGGAAACGAGGTTTGATCTTTGGAATATGGAACTCTCATACATCGTTAGGAAATATTTTGGGCAGTTTGATTGCTGCCGAGTTCGTTGAATCTGATTGGGGATTAAGTTTCATAGTGCCTGGAGCAGTAATGGGCTTATCAGGATTTATAATATTCCTGTTTCTAGCACCAAATCCTATTGACGTAGGATGTATATCACCTGATTCACATAGATATAGAAAACTGGAGCCTGCCTACAGTTCAGACGAAGGAAGTGGTGCAGATGATTGCGAGCGCTTGTACAATGATCTTGAAGACGTAAGTTTGAAAAACTGACACTTTTATACAGTTTGTAGCATGTCTTGCACTAATAGAGATACTTCATAATCATTATTTATACTATCACTGGAATGTAAACATTATTTGTTACGCTTTATGGAATAAGCTGATAGCATAAACTATTTTCTTTCACATTGAACGTTTATTAATTAAGTTCTATTCCTCAAAAACTTCATTTAGTAAAAGTAAAAGCTGCTCTCGTTAATAACAAAAATGTTTTTAATAAAATACACACGATTTTATTATTGCACATGTACGATCACTAAAGGTAACTCGTTTACTGTACTTAGCGTCTCACCTATCGCTGTGCCTACCGCGAACAAGTCCATGCTAATGTAAGTGCATGTCTCGTTTTTTTACGTAATTAATATTATAGTTTATACAATTTTATTAACATAGGATACATCCCCTTGTTTGCGTTTTAATATTTCACTTCTTAATTTAATCTTCTTTTATTGTAATAAGTTATTATATATTGTTATATTTCGTCTGTCTTCTGCAAGTATTTATAAAAAGTTTATTTTAAAAGGAATCTACAAATGTACGATCCGAAACTAGTCCAATTCTACCGAGACATAGACACGTGCAAGAATCTCGCAAAGGAAGTGCAATTGGATTCATAGGAGCTATGACTATACCCGGAGTTATAGAATACTCCCTTTCCTTATTCTTTGCGAAGCTCGTGAGCTACACATTCCTTTACTGGTTGCCATTGTACATTGCAGCTTCAAGTTAGTATGCTCTCAATTCTAGTGGTTATATATTTTATAGTAATTCTTGTAATAAATATTTTCGTCCTTTTTATAGCGACATACAACGCAACCTTAAGTGCAGATCTGTCTACTTTGTTTGACGTTGGCGGAATCGCGGGTGCAATAGCCGCAGGAGTTTTATCTGATTATACTGGCATGAGCGCTCTGACATGTGCAACCATGCTCGGATTTGCAGTTCCTATGGTACATGCACACTGAATTACATTTGAAAGTTATTTAAAATAGTAATGTGGCTCTGTGAACTGACATTCTTCTACATTTTATTATACAGCTATTTCTTTATGATTACACTGGAAGTACTGCCTTAGGCACCAACATAATATTACTGCTGATAGCAGGTCTATTAGTTAACGGACCTTATGCCTTGATAACAACTGCTGTATCTGCTGAACTAGGAACTCATCCTAGTTTAGGAGACGATTCTAAAGCTTTAGCTACAGTTACTGCGATCATAGATGGAACAGGCAGTATTGGGGCTGCTATAGGCCCATTATTAGCAGGATTAGTGTCTCGTTGGGGTGGATGGCACAATGTTTTTTATATGCTTATGATTGCAGATGTATTAGCATTACTGGTAAGTTTTTGCATTATAATATAAATACTCAGGAACTATTTAAGATTAATTAATGTTTATTGTTTTAGTTTCTTTCAAGGCTAGTTTACAGAGATATAAGAGTATACAGACGACGACGACTAGCCGTTTAAGTTTATTATTCAGCAAATAAATTAATGTTTATTTTAATATTAAGTACTTACAAAAATAAATCGATTTTACAAATATGTATTTTTATCTGTAACTCTATTATAAATGGTGTAAAATGTATGATATATTATACTGTTTAACGTAAAATTTGAACATATCGAATTTTGAAAATATTTAATTTTAGTACGCACAAATAAAAATATTTTGTATAATCTTGACTACATCATTTGATCCAAAATTGAAAGAAGAAACAGTAAAAGAAAAGCAGTCTTGTTTTTAATCTGTACATTAGAAATATACATTTAATAATTATTTGTTAACAATAAGATAACTTTATCAAGGAATACCAGTAGGAATTATGAAACTAATAGAATCTGCGAATTCTCCCCATGCTGCTCTCTGCGTTTGAAATGTAATAATCCATGCTAGAAGAACAGCTGCCCATATAATTGCTCCAATTGCAGAAAATATCACATCTAAAATTTAATGCATTATGTATCATCAAATGTAAAACAATTTAAATAAACTGCAGAATATAATATATTTTAATGATTCAGGGATAATCCTACTCTAGTAGCTAGGAAAACAAGTCTATTCTACTAAGTGTTTACAACTTACATCTTTTAATTTGTTTTTGTTCTTCGTAATGTGGTTCAAAGAAAGCTTCTTTTGCAAACCAAACAGCATTCACAGCCCAAAGAAATGGCAACAGTAGAAATCCCACTATAAAATAACAATTGGTACATTAAAAAATGCACATAAATATAATACGGGACATAACAGTTTTGCTTACTTCTAAAATACCATTTACAGACATGTAATTTTTTGTCATTTGGAGCTTTTGATAGGTCCATTGTCAGTGCTTCCAAATTGTAACCTACACTTTTGCTGTATAAAATACACCAACACTTAACAACGAGAGTCTATTAAGTATCGTAAAAGTATATTCGCGTTTTGTATGTCAAAAAATCAACGTAAAATTAGTAAAGATGAGGACGCCTAAAATGAGGTAATAGCGAAAACATTTATGACATGTCAAATCAAAATTTAAGGTTCTCTTCCAAGGAGAAATGTTACTCCGTTTCTTCTGCAGATGGAGTAGTCGGTTAAAGAGAAACGGAAGAATATGTTCCAGTGGTTTTCACGTGGGGTAACACGTGAATATTGAGTATTACTAAAAAGAGGAATTACATTAAGAAGCATAACCGTTTACTTTGCTGTGCGCGATAAATCATTCTCGGAATTCCTGTCTTATGTGAAGAATGAACGTAGAACATCAGACAATGTTGGAAAAGTAAATACACGAGTTTCGAATGAGCACCCCTTCGGAAATGGCGATGGTGGGAACTTGGGAACGCGTCACGTGATCAGTTAGCTTGGTGCTCCGTTCGTCGCGCGAGTAACAGTGGCCAGCCATTTTGATTAGTAACATGGCGTCAGCGGAGATTAATATGGCGTCCTCGGACATAATAACCGAAGTAGAGATTCAACCAGACATCCAAGAGGTTGAAATTGAAACTATACCGGTAGAGATACCCTGCGAGACCGTGGAAACTACCATCGAGGGGGAAGATGGCCAGCCGATGATAGCTCTTCAAACACTTCCAGAGCCAGGACGTGAGGAAATCATACTACAGACGCAAGAGGAAATTGTTGGTAGTGATCCGCTAAGCGTATATGATCAGATCCCCGTGCCGGAGAACGATATTTATGTCGAATCAAGTCCGGGTCCATCGAGAAAGGGTCCCAAGAAGGCCAAAAAGGGCGGCTCATCGAAATTCAGATCATCCGAGCATACGATCTTCGGTGAAATGGGCTCGGAAACGAAGGCTAGGAAGTGGGAGCAGAAGCAAGTGCAAATCAAGACGCTTGAGGGTGAATTCTCGGTGACAATGTGGGCATCGGGCACCGATGACGGTAAGCCTTATATTTATTTATCCCTTGTTTAATATCTCGTTAATCTGGATAAAAACACCGAAGTACGCTGTTAGGTAGAAAGCTTCTGTGTAACGAGTGTCTATCTCCGTACACACTGCTTGTACGCACTTCCGGTCGTGTCGAATCAATACCGTGGCTCTCGCACGGGTTTCTCAATGAAACTAATTCAATCTTCTAATTATTTATTATTGACGAATTCGTTGACAGTTTGCGTTGTTTGTTTTGATCGAAGGAACGCCATTATGCTGCCAGGGGGCAGCCATATTTTGAAAATGGCTTCTTTTACGTGGATCTATCCCTCTTGAATGATAATGGCGGAGATGTACATGCATACGTAGTACTTACAACAGAATGGACAATGCATGTGACCGCTTTATCTTTGTTTTTTTAAGCGTGTTACTTGATCCTTCATTATCTGCCCTTATTGCTGCATTTATTTTTGAACATTTATTTCAAGGAATATGGGCAATTTATTTAACATACGTATTTCCTGAGAAAATGCATTTATTCTTTTGAATACGAAACATGGTTTAGCTTACGCCGCCCAAATGAAAATTCCAAGTTCTTTTTAAATGTCTTGTATTATGAAATCGTTTTCTGATAATACATTTTGAATAAAAGGATAAAATGCTTGTGCAGAATAATATTTGTAAAAATTAATTTTTGCTAAACAAAACGACAAGCACATATATACCGACTAATCTCTTTTTATCGTACTTTGTTATTTCACAAATAAATAGTTAAATCGGTATATCTTAATATGTAGTGTAATTTAACAAGGAATATTCTTGTTATAAAAAATTTTAGTTTTTATGTAAATATAAATTATGTGTGTTAATAATTATATATTAAGTAGATATATACTGTTATCTACTTATGTACAAAAATGTAAAAAATGTATATCAGTATGTTTAGTATAAAAACGCAATATTAATTATATAAGTGTAGGTAACAATAATTTTTGTGAACATCGAGACTGTATATGAATAATTCTTTCCATGAAAATTTGTATATATATCTCAATTTTTAATTACTTCAAATTTATCTCGTTCATTAATATGATACATGATCTCATACATATTAGATCTACATTAATTATTTCCTAAATAAGTTAGAAATTAGTAAAAATATTTTGAATTTATTAAAATAATGTAAATTGAAATTGATATACAATCTGGTTATATACACGTTCCCCTGTAAAAACATCTTACTATTAAACAAAAATAAAACAAAAATGTGACTTTACTAACGAAAAATAAATACAGTAGCTTTTGTTTGGGACTGCTTGTTTGTTGTTGTTAAAGGGAATGTCCTATTAGCTCCTCACCTGGTGGATGTTCCAGATGAAGGCTCGAATCCAGAGCCTGATCCGGACTACACAGAATACATGACTGGTAAATCGAATGCCAAATTCAATCACTCTGGAAGCTCCATTTCTGATGGAATGCCAGGTCTGGACCTTTCGGATCCGAAGCAGCTGGCTGAATTTGCTAGGCCGGGGCACAAATTGAAAGTACGCAAACCACCGGTTTTAGATGGTGTCGAGCGCACTATTGCTTGCCCACATAAAGGGTGCACAAAAATGTTCAGGGACAATAGTGCGATGCGTAAACATTTACATACACACGGGCCAAGAGTGCACGTATGCGCAGAATGTGGAAAAGCTTTCGTCGAGAGCTCGAAACTGAAAAGACACCAGCTTGTTCATACAGGAGAGAAACCTTTCCAATGTACGTTCGAAGGTTGTGGCAAGAGGTTTAGTCTCGACTTCAATCTTCGTACCCACGTTAGAATTCATACAGGAGACAGACCTTACGTTTGCCCGTTTGATGGATGCAGCAAAAAGTTTGCACAATCGACAAACTTGAAATCCCATATACTAACCCATGCAAAGGCTAAGTAAGCATTCACTTTCATAGTCCTAAATATATTTAATTTATGACAATGAATAGTATTCAATAACATGGATCATATAATTTGTTACAGGTCACGTAATGCCATTGGAAGACAAGTACAACAAATTCAACTTCAACAGCCTCAGTTTGTTCAAGTTGAAGTTGCAGATGTGGATAATCAACAGTTCATTGTTTATGCTGATTAGCCCCCTTGAAACAATGATCTCATATCCTATAAACCTATTATGGAAAATATCGTAATCATTAATTAGTAATCTAAACAGTGTAAATATTTTCTTGATACGAGTGGAGCAGGCAGGACATTACTAAAGCTGTTAGCTGTCTTAAGAGATGAAATTAATTAATCGATTTATACCTCTGTGCTTAGACGCAAAGTAAATGAATATCACAAGCACTATACTACTACAAAAACGACAAAAAAAAGAAACAGACAAAACTACACTAAAGACAGTGCATCTAATTTTAAGGTACCATAAAGTAGAATATTGCGCACTGCTCATACTCATGTTTGAGTAACACTAAAGGATACTTAGTGCGCTCTCGTGACACAACTGTATATATTTATACGTAAAGTAAAATATTGTATACAGTATATTTTGGAGAAATTCTGATGAGAATAAACTACAAGATACGTCTTTTCCGTCGGACTCAATTGTACCACTTTAATATACTTTTTACACTACTTAAAAGTAATTGTTAATGGTCATTGGAGAGAAAAGAAAAACAAACGTAAATGCGTCTATTGTGTATATTATACCTTATTGTCCGCAAAATAAGCTACATTTATTCCTGTAAAATTACTAAGATGTTTCTAAGTATCGTTTCATGAATTGTCATGAAAAGAGCGTTGTAAGATCAGATGGATGCGTGTTTAATATTATCGGCATTAAAAAGAAAAGAAAATGGAAATCACTATTCGATTCAAGAGGCGTAAGTTGACATAGTATATTTTATCCGTGATATTCACGACTATTGTGATGTGCACACGTACATCAATGCAGTGACGTTAACGAAATTGTTAAGGAAAGAATTCATGTCATTTCGAAGTAGGAAGCAATAGTTTATAGAGAGACAGATTTATATGAACTGTATTAAATGGCGATTGTGTGCATCCCATTAACATCGTTGTTCATTAGTATTCGCATATCACAATTTTATATATGCAACTACAACGTTGGAACGTATGTTTATGATGCAATCTACACATTAATTCTAGAATAATTTATAAAAAAAATATTAGACATAATTTATTTCTCGTCGTATAAATTACATATACTCTTTCAGCAAATTTTGTTTACAATTATTCATTTTGTTCTTTTTCATTTAAAGAAAGATAAAGAAGAACTATTTCTTAAAAAGTTTAGTTTTTTGTTCTGGATTATCGGCTGTGTGGAATTAAACGCATCTGGAACTGGTTTCTAGCTAAGTTATCACTTTTGCTGGTAGTATGTACTCTCTGGTATGTATAGGTGAGTTTTTGTATTTTCTGTATACGCGTAAGCATTTTTTAATAAGTTGTAAACGATTGAAAATGGTCATGCTAGTTAATAATAAAGCGCATAAAAATGATTAAATATTGAAATACAGCGTACCGTGCAATTTGGCCTGTACTTCTACTTGTATAGGTGATAGATTTTCATCTAAAGTTTAAGAAATATCTGTAGAATTTTTTATATTTTAGGAAGACTAGAATCATGGACATCTATTAGGATTTTATCAACCGATACTTTGATAACAAACATTCTTCAATTTTATGTCATCAACATTTATCATGATCTTTTTGCATAGTCTAACAATTATTGCTTCCTGCTGGAAGTAATACTAAATATAATTTGAGGTATATAAAACTATCAGTTTTATGTTTAACATAATAGTGTGCTGGTACGATATACTAGCTTTTCAAGTTGAAGTTTATATATATCAATATATATATTTAAAAATAAGAATAACTGATTTTCTAATTTTTATTTTTATTGTTACACATGCAAAATTTCTTTTATATTATTATAATCATTATGATCATATATAAAGGTTCAGTAATTTTAGAAATGAGAATTCATTTTACGCTAGGTGTAGTACATCTATTACATAAATTTAAATTACAAGGAAATTATTGATATCAGTTTATATATACTTTTACTTATACGAGAAAAGAAATAACGTACATTTAATTCCATAATAATTATGTACTAAATGAGTTTACTTTCTTATAAATATATTTTAAAAGTTTTTATGTACTCGTTGTTCATTCGATTCAAGAGCAATACATAGATTAACAAATTCTGACAGATTCATAAGTCCAAGAGGCCTGTCAGAATTTATTTATGTGTATGTACGTTGGATAGAATGCAGTGTATGTCAAGCTGAAATCGAATGAGCTACGTATATGTACATGTAGATGTAGAATTCAATTTTTTTACAGTACATACGTTTCACACTTTTTAAAACGTTATTAATTAAAAGAAATGAATACATTTAAGAATAGAAAATACATTCGATAAAAGGTTCATGAATGAAAATTTAGAAACGAACTTATTCTCTAGGAACAACCGAGAAAATTATAATTTGAACCGCTTTATTATTGAGAATTATTACAATTGAAAAACAATATAATTAATACCTTCCGGACCGACCATCTCTACCTTTATCGTCTCTTCCTTTTCGGCGATCCTTAGATCTAGATCTCCTGTCGCGCGATCGTGACCTTCGCTTACGATCACGACCACGAGAACGTGAACGTGATCTGGATCGACCTTTGCCACCCTTCTTACGACTATACAAGTAGCGTCGCAATTCGCGGGAAATTGGTTTCAAGTGCATGAAATTGCAAAATCCTGAACGTGTGCATTCTCTAGAAGAATATTAACATTTTATCGTAAAAACAAAAGTCTGAATATACTTCAATGCCTGGAAAAGTAACCCACTTTTGATTGTTTTTTATAACGGAATGAACATAAGAGACAGTTCGAGGGCTTAATTAGTTTGAATTTAAAGTATATAATGAATAGCATGCTGAGTGGCTTTATCTCTTAAAGAAACTATATCAGTGTGCAGTACATACCCCATTTCATACTGACGACAACAAGCTTCTCTAAAGTCAGTAACTGGAGAAAGTTCAGCATAAACTGGCCTTCCACCAAACCATCTATTATTTAAATCATTCACTGCTCTTTCTGCGTCTTCTTCTCTACGAAATTTGATGTAAACATTTCCAACTAAGTGATCACCAAGATTGTCACAAACATTCATTTCTTCTATTTCACCATATTTATCTTCACATTCAACAAAGACATCTTCAAAAAAATTGTCATAATGCTCTTGCATCTCTTCATCGGAAACATTTGCAACCACTATGAAGATAATGTTTATTGCTAATTTTGTGATATACCAATGATCAATTGAATTATTTGTTATATACTTACAATGTGATCCATCTGCACTCTTTGCAGAATTCTGTGGGTTCACGTAAAGATTTTGCAATAAGCAGGTCTGAAATAATCAATTAGATGAAGTAAAAGATCCGTTGTACATACAATATTATTTAACGTCTACATTTATGTAGACCTTGTAGAATTATTGCAAAGAAATCTATATACATGAAATGATATTATAACTTCGAGGTAATGTTAGAGGACCTTAAACGATTATTACGATTAGTTACATTCTTACCTGGCTGAAAGTTGGCTTGTTATGAATTCGTGAACACCGATCTCCGTGACGACAGGCTCCGATTTTAAAATAAAATGAACAATTTACTCTGAAAACGTGAAGGTACGCGATGTGACGGTTTACTTAAATTCGAACAACGCTAAAAAATGTTGTGATCTAGGAATAAAGCTTACTTGTCTTTTTCTGTCCCGAAAATCGATGCCAAATACTCTGCCATTCTTCGTGATCTCTTAGTACATCAAAACTAAGACGTAATGTTTTCTAAATCATGAAGAGTCGGTTTGTGCGACAACATGTACACAACGTTTTGTCTGCAACCCGATGCAAAATGGCGAAGGCGGTATTATAAAACGCCGCGAAGTATCCTCTCCAGAGGGCATACAAATACGTTGAATTCGACGAACGATAATCGGAACTTCTTTTTAATGCGACGATTAATTAATTTCTCAAACGAATTAGCTTATTGCTGATTGCACTTTATAATACCGAATAATACTTTATTCGATCTTATTGATAATTAATAATAAGTATATCAACATATGATCTTGAATAGATGGGGCTACGAAATCACATGAATCATACGAATGGATGGTGAACTTTTTCTCTTGCAAAACAGAATTTATAAAGTTCATAATGATATACTGATATTTACATCATGACTGCATCTACGTGTACAGATAAAATCAAATACATTTACCAAGTGCCATTCTTTGAACGATTGGAACTTTGTAAAATACTTAATCAGAACGACAAGTGGGAAGAACTTGCTGGTAAGTTGTAAAAACTTATGGCTAGTTTTGGCTTCTACGAGCTAAGGCTTCAAAAAACTAACATTAATTAAATAATTCATTTGCGTAGGAATATGGATGGAATACGATGTGTTAACAATACAAAGTTTACGAAAAGAAAAGAATCCAACAGATGAATTATTAACATTGTGGGGTCATCATAATCATACTATATTAGAATTATTTGTCTTGCTGTCCAGAATGCAGCACTATCAGGCTATGGTGCCATTGAAACCATTTGTCGAGGAAAAGTATCATAAATTGCTTTATAATGGTGAAGGCAATCTTCACAGAGTACTTGGAAAGAAGATAACTAAACACACAAAAGATTTGAAGATAGGAACACAAAATTTTAATCAGATCGTCCCACCACAACCAAATGTGCCAAAAATTATTGTAGGAGCAAATAGCAAAGAGGAATCTCATAAAATTTTGAATCAACCAATGCAAGCCATGCATATTGGAATTACTCCTAGTAATTCGAATAACTTGCTTGTTGCATCTCTGGCAGCAGCTAATCCTTCACCATCTCTGCAACATGTTCAAACTAATGACAAGAAAGATAATACTGCAGCAGTTTTTAAAACAGATGCGACTATACCACGAGCTGCTTATGATGAATTAACAATAGCCACCAATAATTGGAATAAGTATAATATACTGGGAAGAGGTGGCTTTGGAACTGTATTTAAAGGTAACAAATTACTTGCAACTTAATACTATTTTAATCTGAACACATTTTTTAGTATATCTCTATCATTCCATAGGTACTTGGAAAAATACAGACGTAGCTATTAAAAGAATAGAGAAACGAGGTGTAGATTCTGATGAGAGTCATGTCATTCAACTGCAACAGTCCCTCAGAGAAATACAGATCTTAAATTCTTGTCGTCACGAAAACATTTTACCACTGTACGCGTATTGCTTAGATGGGAAAATACCTTGTCTCGTGTATCAACTTATGAAGAATGGCTCGTTGGAAGACAGATTATTGATGAAGCAAAAGACTCAACCGTTGTCTTGGATTCAACGTCATGAGATAGCTAAAGGAACTGCGCGTGGTTTACAGTATTTACATACAATTGGAGAAAAGCCATTGATACACGGTGATATAAAGAGTGCTAACATTTTACTTGACAAGACTTTGGAACCCAGAATAGGTGATTTTGGTTTAGCCAGAGAAGGTCCTGAGAGCGATTCTATGAAGGTAAATATGATTTTTTTTTTAAATTATTCGAAACGTCTCTCTCTCTCTCTCTCTCTCTCTTTATGAGTACATATAATTCAATTGTTGATTATATTTGACGCAGGTAAGCAAAATTCATGGGACCAGACCATATCTCCCTGAAGAATTTTTACATGGACGGAAGTTATCCACAAAAGTAGATACATATAGTTATGGCATAGTTTTGTTCGAATTAGCTACTGGTTTACCAGCATACGACGAATCCAGAATAGAAAATAGATTTCTGAAGGATTTCATTGATAGCTGGGAGGATAAAGATCTCTCCTTGTTGATAGATAAAAAAGCAGGTGAGAAGGACAAACAGGTTTATAATAATTTAATAGTTTTGGGAAAGTGGTGTGCTAATCGTATGGTACAAAATAGGCCAGAAATGGATCATGTTTTTAAGAAACTGAATGATCTTTGATATAATAAGTTTGTTAAATAAGATTATCTTTTCTATATTGCACGAGAGTTCGTACCTTACGATGTAAATAGAACACGACTCAAAAATATGCTTTTATATAACGTCTCATTATACATTTGTTATATATTTTTTACGAGTATCTTGTTATATTAATATTTTTATGCAACACTGACGATTCCTAAGGAATTTTTACAAATTAATCGTTATTGCATAAATTGCAATAGTTATATCAATGGATAATTCATAATTTTACGCAATCTTATACAATTGTTAAAAATTAATATTTTTATATGTAACATATTCGATTATGTAATAAAAATGTAAATAAAATTACTGAATAATCAAGAACTAAAATATCCCATCTTACAGTTAGTTACGTCGTTGAATAAAATATTAAAGCATTTTATAAAGGAAGTTCAATTTATACTATTTATTACGAAATATCATATTCAACTTTGTACAATCGTATCCTACATGTAGTACATGCTATTACATTGTACATATAGTATGAGAAACAATGTGTATCGTGACCGTGTTATCGTAACAAAAAACTTACCTATTGAATGAAGTGGTCATAAATTTGGTTAAGTTTCGTACTTATTCATAGACAATAAGACAATAAATGAGATACATGTAAATGCAGTATTTAAAGAAATCCTAAAACACGACATGAATTTGTCTGAGCACGTCTTGAACACTATACATTGGTTATGTTAAATATAAAATAGAAATGGATTTCCTTAAAAGATCTAAATTATTTAAATTAAATATAAATTACATACAAAAACAGGCTAACTGTTATGTATACTAGCTGTTTAAGAAATGAAAGAACGATAATAAATAAAGATTAAATATCTTGAACATAATCCTTAATGTGATGAAGTAAACAGTTTTTTCGAGAAATAAATACGGATACTTCAATTTTTATGTTATAGTTTCAAGTTTGTTATACATGTTGCTGGACAATTTGAATTAAGAAAGAAGTTGAAAAAATAAAACGTCAAGTTTGAAAAGTACTACGTTAAACAGAAACAAATGAGACAGCCTTGCGTCGTGCTTATATGCATAGAGATATTTGATTTTGATATTGACAGATATTGAGAGATGCTTATATGTCGAGTTACTTGTAATAATTCCTATAAATTTAGTTTTAGTAAAATACCTATAATTACCTTTTCACATTGATTAACAATAGCTGCTAGTGTGCAGTGCTATTTTCTTTGAGAAGGAAAACGTTGTACCGAGGCATGCGCGAAATCTTTTCTACTCAAGTAGTAGTGCAAAAACTTCCGATGGAGTAAAACGAAACCAAGTAGAGCGATGAGCAAGAATGTATCAAACTAATGTAAGTGATTCATTATTTTCGTACGTTTAACTTCTGCTTCGAGTCGTCTAATAATAAGATTATATCCTTCTTCAAATAAGTTCCATTAAGTGTGATCCTTTCGTAGAAGATAGTAGGAAAGAGAGAGACAAGACGTGTGATAATCTCTATGTCATCATTTGTTTTAAGGCAACGTTAGGTCTTCTTTAATTACCAGCGCGTTCATATATACGCCTGATTACTATAACTATGATTATTAAGAATATCGTATCAAATTATCCAAAATACTTCCGAATTCGGAAACTCTGTGTAAGATAAAATAACATCGGTCCTAGCATGGCCCTAGCTTACGTTTTTCTGTTTGTTATGCTATACGGGATATACGTTCCCATAAAAAAAATATCACACGTGTATCGAGTAAAAATTAATTAGACCCAAGAAAGCATACGACGACAACATGCTAGTAGAATAATATCGATCCATATCGGAATATTTTTAGCACGAAACCCTGAATGCGTACCGTAACGCAGAATACCGCCCTTGTATTCCGAATCAGTCGAAGTAGCCGAGTGCGTCCGTATCTTTTCCTCTCCGTGAGAAAAATCAAGTAAATACTATCTTATTTTAAACTCTAAGGTATAACATAAAATAAGATGTGTTCATCTTTTTATCATTTAACGCGTTTTCTCCGTTGAGCATCGCGAGACGTCATTCGTAATATGCATTTGATTAATTAAATAAATCCGTTTTCGACGTCGTATTCTTAACCGCTGGTAAAATATGTATCGTCGGGTATTGTCCGTAGTTCAACGGTATCCGTAAATCGCAACTGTCCCTTCTCTCTGACGAAAGTGGTTCCTGTCGTTGGTTCATTGCCCAAAACATGGATACTATTGAAAATACGAGCATCGCGACTCCTACGATGGCCAACAACGATATTACAATCGTTTGCGTGATTGGAAGTGCTACAAGTACTAGTTTTAATAAGAAGTCCACTTCAGGCGATAATTCGGGTATCACCTGTAAATCAATTTCGAAATAATCATTAACTACCGAAACATAGTTTCTTAGATTTGATTATTGTAAATTAAAGTACGCAGCGATTTATTAATAATAGAAAATTAAAAAGCCTTACCAAATCCATCCAGAATACTGGTACTGTCATATCGTTGAAAGGTTTGATTTTCGAGTTATAGGTCGTATGTTCCATAACAAGATTGATTTGTAGTTTAAAGTGAACATGTATCGGGACGCCGGCTGTCTGTGAACAAAGAGAGTAAAACGTTCTATTGCTAGTCGTCAAGCGTTACTCTTTCTAATTAGCAAAGAACGACTCAATGAGGTCGTCGATCTCGTTATTGACATTCAATTCTATGACATTAGTGTTACTTTTACGAGCACATTATTCGATTACTACTAATAATCGTAAACGGGCATTCGATATAATTCTTCCACCCCTGGTCATCATATCTTTATTACATGAATCGTAATTGTATAAATCACTCATTAGCGGACCGTAACGGCTGATACAAAGTCTCGAGACCTTGGCAAGTTCATAATATTTACATAAAATCCCAGACGATTAAATGAAATAGAAAAATGCTATCTTATACCATGACTGTCAACTTCTCTCGTCTGCATCTTTAACCCATTAATTTATCGCTTAAGTTTAGATTTAGTATTTACCGGTTCCAATATAATCGTAGTGGCGTGCTTCTCGGGATCGGGATTTAGACCTTCGACGTCCTCGAGTAAGGTGGGATCAGCGTCAAGAAAATGCGGTAACGACATTGCAGCTGGAATGCCTGTAATTAAACGAAGCATAGTTGCATATTGCGTAATCTTTTATTGCGTACGCGTTACAAAATTAACCCCTTCTGGCTGAACAGTTAATGCCAGATCAATGCTGTAGATACCCTTCTGCATTATATTATTCTATAAAGTTCAAACTTTGACATTTTATGTTATAGTTCGGCTGGCGGTACGTATCGCGTTCGACGGTGAAAGCTCCACTCTTTCGTTTGCTACAGTGGACGTACATTTGCCCGGCGCGAACGGTGAGTCTCAATCCGATTTTTTCTTTTCATTCCGAATGCGATAGTATATAAATTATAGTCGAACATTTGTTATTTGAATTAATTGGAACAAAACCTCGACCCATTTTCTTATATCTCTGTTACANGATGCGTACTTTTTTATTGCGTACGCGTTACAGAATTAACCCCTTCTGGCTGAACAGTTAATGCCAGATCAATGCTGTAGATACCCTCCTGCATTATATTATTCTGTAAAGTTCAAACTTTGACATTTTATGTTATAGTTCGGCTGGCGGTACGTATCGCGTTCGACGGTGAAAGCTCCATTCTTTCGTTTGCTACAGTGGACGTACATTTGCCCGGCGAACGGTGAGTCAATCCGATTTTTTCTTTTCATTCCGAATGCGATAGTATACAAATTATAGTCAAACATTTGTTATTTGAATTAATTGGAACAAAACCTCGACCCATTTTCTTATATCTCTGTTACATTCTTTAGTCGGATGATAAGATTAATTTTTCAGGAAAACGGCGTGCGGATAATCTGTATTTGGTGGTTTAGAAATGACAGTATCACAGGTCTTGGCCATTGATACTTTTGATCAAATATATTACACGCTCATTACGCGAAAACGTTCCTTACGTCACTCATTCGGAGAAATTGCTTTTAATTCAACTGAGGAGTACTTACTGTAATAACACGGTGTCATGTCGGAAAGTCCTTTCTTTAGGCACTTTCCCTTCTTCTTGCAGTAACACGCGTTATCCGGGTTCTTGTCAGGAGTCTCTAAGAAATCGTCCGGCATAACGTAAAGAAATCCGTTTAGACCGCTCTCCGTTAGCACGTCACTTTTATAGACAATCGGTAGCGTTCTGCAGAAAGCTTTTCTATATATTCGAAACGAGGCGTGTCTGTCTATGAACGTTGGGAATAATTCTCCTTCGGTTGCTCCTCTAATGCGGTTGCATATGGTGTTTCTGTAACGTCATATGTCCGCGATGTAATCGACTATTTTCATATGGTGTTACAATCAATTTTCTTTGCACTCACTCTGGATACGTCTCGTTTCCGTCCACTTCGCGATATCCCCATTGCGACATTCCTGGACTACCATTATACAATTCAATACTCAAGTATCGTCCTATCTCCTCGCTCATGTTCTTATTCTTTCCGATGTTCATGTGCACGAGATTCTCCCCTTCGTTGTACATCTAATTAACGTTAACAAAATATTCTAATTTAATATATGCAAAATTATTTTTTCATTTAGAAAGATATTCTACGTGATAAAAAGTTCTACGATTGACCACGAAGAATGTTCACGCTCATGAAATGTGATATTTATCTATAAAGATTATTTGAATTCTGCCAAAGACAACTTTCGATCGCATTGAGCCACGAGTGCAGCAACCTGCTCTAGAGTCGTGCGTGTCATAATTTTCTTCTTGCGCGTTTAAAAGTTGTTGATACTAACCCCGTGAACCCTGAAGTATATGCAAATAGTGAAAGGATCGACGGCTAGGAATATAATTGCGAAAATTGACACTGGTTCGGAGCGTGTGTGTGACATTGCACATTTCGCTCCTGTATGCGCGCTTCGGTTACGGCACGCGCGTATTGTCCAAAGCAGCGAGATGCATGTTCGGTTGCATATGCAGGGACGTTTAGCTGCAGGAAAACGATTTGCTCGACTTGCGCCTAGACAAGGTCAGTCGGTTGTGTCAACAACCGGTATATTTTTTATTCAATTTTTCTTAAACGAGATCAAACTTTTCGTAATCGTGCATTTCGCGACAAGATAATGATCCAACGTTCTTGGGGCTTGTGACTAATTACCACGATTTCCCATTTTTTTTTTCTTTACGAAGCCGTACGACATTCCTAAGAGCTCCGATTGCGGAACGCCATTTGTTCGATGTCATTAACACTCGCTACTTGAATCAATCACGTTTCGTATTTCAATATCTGGCGCAGGTAAATAGATTGAAAATAGTCCAAAAAGTATTCACGTTTTTATACATGAAATATTGTACAAAGTAATATTAATATTAGTTATTACTTAGATACGACTCTAAAATGCAATCGAAAGTCGTTTAAGTTTAAGACTCAAGGACAGATTAACACCAAATATTAAGAAGTCAATACCTCTTCAATTTTCGTTACACGATTTTGTGAATAGATCAAGTTTATTCTTACCATCGTTGTAAACATTCGTTTTTTTTTCTTACATAGTCAATAAACATCTGTTACGAATATTTTTAAAAGCGATGTAATATGTACATCGTAAACATGTGAAAAATTAGGAGAATTACTATGCGTGTTTCCCCCGTTTTTTAGCCTTGTTAATAGGCTTGGAATTGTTTGTTTTCGCACATATTCACCTTATTTGCTTCTTTCGTGTTAATGCCGTTTTAATACATCACTAAATTCGAGGTGATTACTCACCCTGTCCAATAAACCGAATTTCCGGAAATCGATGAAATTAGGTACGATTCCGCTAGCCAGACGAACTAAACGATCTTCGTAGCCCCAGAGATACTCGTGAGCGGTTATGTTCAATATCGGTTTACTGTCCAACATGTTCACTAAGCTGGACCAGGGATAATTCACGAAGAATCCAGCATCGTGCAATGCCGAGGAAATTCCCTGTCGAGATTCGATATAAAAATAAAATGATCAAATAATGAAACGTATAAAAAATGTCCCATTTTAAGGTGGGACATCTTGTATATTTGCATTAGAGAAGAAATCAAGGAACAAGGAACAATTCGTGATTGATTGACGTTCACTCACCAACATGGGTACATTTGGAACCTGAACTATGTCCATGTTCGGATCTCCTATTGACATTTCCGGGACGTAAATAATCGTTCTTCTTGGGATGTATGAAATCGTCTTATTTTCTTCATACCAAGTGATGTTTTCGTTATGTAAAATTTCTCTGAAAAAGGGGATACTCGATTAATATCTCAATTCGTGTACGTCAGGTATTTTTTATTGTTTTTACGATTATGAGGTAGAGATCGCTCACTTATAAACGTAAGGGCCAATTTCCTCGACTTTCAGTTTCTCCTCGCCTCTGAGAAACTGCTCCGGGTTCGTGATATTAAATATGAATACTTTAACGTAAATATCTATCGGTGGATCTTTCCACAATCGAAAAGCTAGTGAATCCGGAGCCATTGTCAGTTTCTGAAAAGTAGATTCTTCTAATTAACGTGATATCTTTAAAAGAAACAAAAAAAGCTAGTGTGTAACTTTCGAATTAGCTGAATTCGTATTTCAATTAAAAGGAGTAATGTCTATTTATGTCTGAAAAATTGACTCACTTAATAAATACATATTTTTAATGTATAATGAGAAAGGTAAACTTTTTTATTCACTTACGGATTCTAATATTAATTTCGCCGGGTTAAACATATATGTGACGTAAGAGAAAATGGTGCAAGCTATGCCCACTAAGCATAGAATGACAGATTCTGAAAGAAAAAATAATTATTTTTAATAAAAATACAAGCTATCATAATTATTATATTTTTGCATTCGTTATTATAATAGAATTTCGTTAATAATTTAGTGATTTCGTTTGTTCCCTTGAGATTTTGTTTACTGCAGAGATTTTTGTCTACTTGAGAGATGATTGACGCATTAGAATGCTGTTTGTCTCTATTTGATAATTAAATGTTATTCGAGCAATGTGACGTGTTTGATCACATCGAGATTTTCGCAGTAATTGTTTTTCAAGAGAGTGGAAGATTGCGAAAATTGTTTTTGACGCATTTATAAAGTAGCGACGCATGAAACAATGCACGGTTGCGTATCATTACATTTAAAGAGACAAGCATTTTAGGTTTCGCTTCATTAACCTTCAGCAAATGGATACGTTCACAGGATATTCTACAAGAACTTGTATAAAAAACCTCATCGGAATTTTTTGTGTAGTTATTTAGGACGATCAAAGTCTTATAATGCGTATATTTCAAATCCCGTTTGCATTTTGTTCATGAATATTTTGAACAGCATTTTTTTCTATTTGACGATGATTAATAGTAGTGGTAGATACAAATTTGATACACGAGGTTTGTTCGTCGGGTCTGAATGTTGGGAAATGAGGAACTCCACAACGCTATGTTAATTCGAGTAGAGCTTCATTTCAAATTCAGAAAGAACGAAGAATTGCTATCTCGTATATTAACGCCGATGATGGATGGTTGAAGTCTTACAAGTTCAAGGTGATGCAAGTTTGTTAACCCGTTACCGGTCAACGCAACTAGCAGACCGCATAAATTTTCAGTCGGCATGATATTCATATGTGTCGCTTATTTGCATGAGTTTTGTATGCCTCGAGAGAAAAACTGTCAGAGCTTGGTTAATAATTATAATGTATGTACAAGGCCGAGAGCAGGACGTTACCAATAAACTTCACGCCTCTCCTTTCTTTGTGTCGGATTTTTAAACTGGGTATTCTTATGCGAAGCAAAACGTTTCTGACATTAACTTAAGAGATGAAATTTAGATTATACTCTTAATGTTCTACATATCTTTTTGATTTTTATGTAAACGCATCAAATTCACGGTAAACTCACGGTGTAGTTTGATTCTCGAACGAAGCGAGGGGGAAGCACACGAGCGTTTATCTAGGACAAAGACGTTGGGTCAGTGCTATAAAATGTTCTTGGAAAGAGATTTGTGATCATCAAGATGCTAACGTTACCGATGGGCGTCAATCATGCCCTACGATACTGTATATGATTCACAGTAACCAGTTTACCAGTTCACCTTGACTTAAATTCCACAATTATTCGTTGAAGTAGGACCAGTTTACGAATGAAATCTGTGGTTTCATTGGTCGAATCTTATTTGATTAAAAGTAAATTGCCATGAATGTGTCAGGTAGCAGATTACCATTAAGGTTTAACGGCTGTTCGACATTTACTTTTCACGACATTGTTACGGTTTAATGACGATGCAAATTGCTGGCCATGTACAAGTACTTTCGACGGCTCCAGAATTACGTGCCACTTCATTCTCTTTTTTACGTCGATCATAAATCGGAAAAATACCGGACTGTCGATTATTCGTCGAACGATTTTTTTGCACGATGTTTTCGAACGAACTATCACTTAGTACGCATTTTTAAACATTCGCTTAATATCGTTATCTGGACCGTAATATTGTTATCGCTACCGTAATCCTATAGATTAATGTTTTACGTATTTACGCACAGATATACGAGGAAAGAATTAAGTAGATAAAGGTTTCCTGAATCTCGTTCAAGTCGCTTTGATATTTGTTAATTCATCTTAAGTCTTTATAGTAAACGTTTATACATAGTTCGCTTCTCATTAATTTCTATTTGATAACGCGTTCTGTTACCGTTATATTGAAATGATTTCACTACGCCTTATCGTTTATGTAATTGGCGTGAAAGTTCAGCGATATGAGTTGACGCATTTATTCATGTTTTGTCTTGCGATTATAGGCAGCTGTTCTCGAAGTTTCAGATACAGATTTGGTGCAACGATGTGTAGATGAATTTATGTGGTACCCTTTATAGAGTGACTAGGTCACTATCTGCAAGACTTCGGAATTTGGCGAATCAGGCTGGATTAACTTGTTTCACGTTTTAGATGATCACGTAGGAGATTGTTCATTCAACATCTTGGTAACTAATTTTCTTCACACGAAAGAAATTCATAAATGTGTAATAATTGATGCTAACTCTTAAGTGCTTCATTCTATTAATAATGTATATATTTTACACATTTCTGTCCTTGACGTACGAAAAAAGTAATACCTAAGAAAAATAGTTATGTCTGCATGGATATATAGTTAGCCTCAAATAGCACGATGGACAAGTCGATTTGTATAATGAGCCATGCGAAAGAGCAACGCGTCCTTAGATAAATAAGAGTTTTTCAAACATGACCGTCGCTCTATATAGTTCTTCGCTTCTGAGAGATAAATAGAGCACGATTTCTTTTTCTCTTTTTCAATGCAACTTCCTGGTTTGGATACTTTATAGGTCACAGTAAAGCGCGTCAATCTGTGAAAAAAGTTTTGAAGGAAAGCATGTATGGATTTCGAGTTGTTCCATCCTGTCTTAGAAACATCCATTTTTTGTTCATTAGCTGTGATATTATGAATAATAATTATATGTCTAATGAACATAAATAACACGGATAGCTTTATTTTTGTATTTAATACTGATTGGATCATGGATATGACGTATTTATAAAAAAATTGAATGCGAAGTAATTGCTGCATGAACTTAATACCAGAAGGTTTGTGCAAAAAACATTTCATAAACTAACACCACAAGCTTTTCATTTTGCATAAGAATACGCAGTGCAACAATGGTAAGCGCGGTATGTTTTCAGTATAACGTAATCGCAACACGTATCATCGTGATCCGTTATGTGATATGATTATTTTCAGAGCGAAATAGTGATATGTAAATGTCATTGTGTCTGTGACTATGATTGTCGCAGCGGATAGTTGTACTTTACTTTCTTAACATAATAACGTGACACGAATGAGAAATGGTTCGAACTATAATGGATGACCACACGCGATAGGAAGCTCATTTTAAGATTTCTCGTATACCAAAACGATTTGTATAATGAGCGAAAAAGTAACGCGTCTTTAGATAAATAAAAGTTTTTCAAACATGAACATCGCCCTAGTGAGGTAATACTTGTCGATCTGAGTGTCCACGTGCACCGCATCGACATTAGCATGCGTTCTCAATCTCAACATACTTTTGTTAATCAATTTTATTAAAACAGGTTTTATTACATATTATAAAACAAATAACTTTAAATAATGCCGGTTTGTTCAGCTTCTTTACGGAGGTGCTCTAAGACTTATGAACGTTTAATGATGCTTGCTCGTTTACTATGGTGCGACGCGAGACACGATGCAAGTGGTTGAGATCGGTACGGTTATTTGGACTTACTTCTGGAATTATTCCTTCAGCCGCACGCGACTCATTGATATGGACAATATTTGCGAACTGTCTGTTCTATTTTAATTAATGATGAATAAAATTAACGTCAGATCAACTTCCGTTACTTCATCCAGATGAATATGAAACTTTTATTCTCGGAAATTTACGTACGAGCAAATGATAGATCGATAATATCCGCAAACTAACGAGCCGGGGTGTAAACAGAAAGTAAATAATGTTAATCGGGAAACGGGAGAAAAATGCATTAACNATGCTTGTTCGTTTACTATGACGCGAGACACGATGCAAGTGGTTGAGATCGGTACGGTTATTTGGACTTACTTCTGGAATTATTCCTTCAGCCGTACGCGACTAACACTAACTCATTGATATGGACAATATTTGCGAACTGTCTGTTCTATTTTAATTAATGATGAATCAAATTAACGTCAGATCAACTTCCGTTACTTCGTCCAGATGAATATGAAACTTTTATTCTCGGAAATTTACGTACGAGCAAATGATAGATCGATAATATCCGCAAACTAACGAGCCGGGGTGTAAACAGAAAGTAAATAATGTTAATCGGGAAACGGGAGAAAAATGCATTAATGAAGTGTTAACGATTTCCGTACAGAAACGCGCGTGCGGGAATAAATTAACATTCTCTTTCTTCTAATGAAAATCTACAATTTTATGAGTTTCGGCAAGTTGTGAAGTAATAATAACGTTACGTGTTAACCCGTATCCCAAGTATAATGTTATAGCTACGAATGCCACGGTAGAAAGTTATCTACATTCTGTGAACACGTCAGATCTATATACATGCTACTTTTATTATCGTTTCTAAATTAAACAGAGTGAAAATATTTATCAGAGGGTGAAGCGTTATCTGGGAAAGTTTCCTTTAAACATTGTAATTTGTTCACTCATCGAATAAATTGAATATCAAAATATTATCGATTATGGACGAGGACGCTTCTCGAGGTCAAGATCAAACGTTCGACTTATTGCGTGTGTCTGATTTACATGATCCAACAAGCGTATCGAGACAACGTACGAGGTCCGTAATATATACAGGGTGTCCTATTTTAATTAAGTATATATATGTTTACAGATTTAATCAATTAAGATGGGATAAATATATGTCTGTCCCATGACGGAGACCTTTAAATGGTTACGTTAGTTTTACGATGCCGGTTTTCGAAAATACATTATGCAAATGCGACGGCTCGAGTCATTGAATAGGACGGACCCTGAATTTCTTTCACGGCGGCTCATCTGGCCATCGATGATTTACCGATACGTAATTTATTAAACAAGTTATGTTGTAACGAAAGTTATCGGTACGATGACTCATGGGAATGTTCGAACACCAGCTGTGGAGAAGTCCCATGAATATACACATTTCATTAGCATTGTAAAAGAAAATCTATTACTTTAATCAAATTCGACATGCACACGACGTTGTACGCTGCAGATTACTTGCAGTAATTCATTAAAGTGCTAATTAATAGGTTGACGTGTCTGTACGGAAACCGTGAAGGTATAATTAAAAAAATAAAAACTACGTAAAAATTGATTGTATCCTTCGACGGTTCGATGGTTTATTATGCACGAAATCCACAGTCAGGTAATTAATTTTATATTCTACAACGGACGAAAGTGTTTTGGCGACAGATGTCAATCGACATATAGACGTTCCGACCTTTATTTCAATCAATTTCTGACCTTCTACGTCTCATTAGTGTTCAGTCCATTTAATGACATCTCGAGGTATCGATTGCTCAACATTGTAAGTTTTAAAACCTTACGTTATGTGTACATAAAAATCTTATGTGTACATCGATAAACTATTATGTAAATATAAATAACTGACTAAGTGAATTACAGTTTATTATTCCTTATCTGAATTAGTACTTTTTATTATAAAGCGATAGTTTCCTTGGACTTCGACTTTCTCGAAAGATAAATTGACACGCCGAAGTTCGTTAAAAATTATATGCGAATTTTTAAGTTCGTCGACCAGACTTCTGCTTGAGACGGCACTTAAACCAATTAAATACGTAGTGTAAATAAAGGGTTGCTGTATGCATAATGAGAGTAACTCTATTATAAACGAATTGTTTTAAATCCTTCCAAAACTTACAATAAATGGTAACTTGAGTGTCGTTTATGTGTGCTCGAGAAATAAATACGCGTAGTAACACGAATAGTAGCATTAAAGGTGAAGATGTTCAACCCCAAACTTGAATCGTTTTATCATCATACGGATGTGAGTCAGACTGTCCCTCGCGAACGTACACAAGATTTAAAAAACGAGGTCCTAACTTATGCCTGTTTCCTTTTATCAGCTTCTACATCAGGTATTAGTTTTTTAGGTAATTGATTGTATAGAACGTTTTGTAATTCAAATGATTCGTCGGTACGCATAAAAAAAAAATGAGGAGATAAGGAGGAAGCGTGATCATTTCACGCGACGCCGATTATATTTTTTAGCGTAATTGAGCCATTAGGCAACGACAATTACTCAACGCTTGACACCGTATTTGCATTCTGCTATTGAGTGGTAATATTGTCAATAGGACTTTGCGTTTGTTAATTTGACGCACCGCAAAATTGGACAAAAGAGATAATTTATACACGCGTGGTCAACTCACTTCTGTATTGGTGTAGCGGGATCGTGAATTTCATGGTTGCGACCTGGTTTACACGTGTTTCGTTATTTTCCTCTCTTCGTCTCCTTGACCGTAAGATTCTGGAACAAAAGCGAACTCATATTGCAAATTACGTTTTTAAGATGACATCTTAATTTGGTGATTTAACTACTTAAGACAGACTAATCACGATTTATTATTCTCGTACGGTAAAAAGAAGCTCACGCATATGCATGTTATGTATGTACGTACGGTACGTTATGATTAATTTTCTAATTGACAAGTCTAATTTAGTTTTTGTAACATTTCTTTACGTTTTACACAGCAGCAAAAACGTCGAGGTATTCTCGTTTATCTTTCCTAATCATAAGTCAGACGATTTCTAGATTGCAGATTTTTGTATACAATAAAAGATTTGTATTTTTTTAGATAAACTTTTATCATTTACTCAGTGCAATATGCATTTTATAAACGATTTTCATTTTTCATTTAATAGTGACCGGGACACAGGTTGGAATTTTGGAATATCTAGAAATGCGGAAAAAGGTTTCGAACGAGGTAATTTGTCAAATGAAGAAACACATTTCTTATGGATATCAGCAGAATTGGATTTTTCGTAGCGAGAACTGACTTGTTTCAAAATTCATTTCATAGTCAAAAATTAAACATGCTACTTTCCGTGAAAGATGGTTTAGAATATTGATTGTGGTATGTCTTTCTTGTAACTTTTTTTAAGCGTTTTTCGAATAGGAACGAAATTCGTATTCCTTACAATCGTCACGGTGTGAGAATTTGTACATGGGTTCGAGTTTAGAGTCTGTTAAAAGGGTGATTGTACAGTACGTACACCCGACAGGAAGTTCGAAGAAACGTGTGTAAACACCTATAGAATTCGACAAAGAGGAGCTTGAGAAAGACTGCCGACAGTTACAAATAACGTCGTGTTTGAGCTGTGAGAAGAAACGTACGTTGCAAGCTCTAAATGACTCCCAGCAAGGTTTGTCGAAGTGATTGACGCTTATACCCGGTTATATACTAGTTACGGCCAGGAAAATGTTTCGTGTTTTCTCCAGTAGAGTCTTTGTTCCTTCCGTGCTTCTTTTTTCCCCGGCTTCTTCATTCACGTGACTCACGGCTCGAAGATGTACTTGTTTAAGTATGTCGCGTCGATGTCGATCTTGACTTCAGGCATAATGTGTATCGAAAATTAGCAATTATAATCGACGGTGACAAGAAAGGGTACTCGAGACAGTAGCTTCTGAACTTTTTATCATGAATAATGAATCACTCTCGTGGCGAGGACATCGCGAAACTATTGTTCAATTAATTAGAGAGGCTGGATAATGTTCCTTTGTATATTCTCCATTCGTACATCTTGCAATCATCATGAGAGCGGACAACATATTTTATTTTGTTTTAAATTTGGGTTGCGAACATTCTTCAATAATTTAATAGATAATTATGTGCATAATTAAACTTGTTTTAAGATAAAATTAGTTTCTCGACTTTCTTATTTTCTTTGCCGCCTTTTATATCGTAATTACCTCGTTAATTTACATAAATTGCTTTTCATTTTTACCGTTTCAAGAAATATTTCTGGCTAATGTGTCAAAAGAATAATGTTACTTAAATATATTATACAAATACCATATAAATTAATCGATAGGCCACTGAGTAATATGTTCCTTTTTCGCATTTTTGTCATTTTTTCCTGGTCGCAGAATTACATTCTTAAATTAACTAAATGTGGTATTAAAAATCTGATATTCAAAATATTCGTATACATTTGGATTATCAAATATAGGGAGTTACCATACTTCCTTTTTAATTTTGATCAAAATAGTTACAAAGTTAAAGTATATTCGCGAATGATTGAACTTATGTCTTCGATCTATTTCGTTCGGTGACTTCAATGCTGGGATAAGTAGATAAGGACCTGTACGTTTAGCTCTATAGAACATTCCGGATTATATATTACTACACATTTAATTACAGACTGTTAATATTCAAGTTCACCATATTCATTTATAAATTTTCGTCTTACAGAATGTGAAGAACTAAACCTGTTTTTGCTCAATTTCTCAAATACGTAATATGGAACTTGTAAGATCAATGTTCATAGAAAGCATGACAGAGTTGATCTTTCGCAATGCCACTCTTCTCTTTTTTTAATTATAATTCGATTTCGCGGAACCTCAATCAGGTTGACAAGTCTTACGTGTTATGGAGGCCACTATAAAGTAAGGTATCTTGTCATCTTTTGAATACGCGTGTTGCATCAACACGGGAACATAAAGTAGGAAAGAGAGTGCGTTATGCAGAATCGTGCGTGACACGCGTATCTATTAGGCATCTCTCGGCGGAATGAGATCTATGTCGGAGCGATCGGAGAAAATGAAGTCATGCATGTTTAGACAGCGACGCTAGCACGTTAGGATATTTCACCGTCTATTGCTTTCCGTCCAACTAGAAAACTATTCTCTACCTAATTTTATTTTCTTTAAAGGTTTTTGAAGTAACGAGGAAAATAATTTCAACATCTTTCGCATGTAATTAAAATTTGCCAAGCCATTTATTAATTCCAATTGGAAATCATTTTCAAAATTTCGGTTGTGCATTTTACTTGATCAATTTTGTCGTTAAGCTATTTTTTGAAATCAGGCTTTAAAACTAAGAATTAACGAAATCCGTGAATGTTGATTAAAAGAAAACTGTATGTAATTTTACTTACCGAAGAGGAGCCCAGTTTTACAGGATCTTCATAAGATTTGAAACTCCACCAAATTGCAATGTAGTTCGGTGGCACTGATTATACGAAGATAATTTTGCACACTTCCATTGCACGATTGAGGTCCCAATTTTCAAAAAAAAACGGCACTTTTCGCCGTTAAATATTATAGGAAATTAATAGGAAAGTATGATTGTGTGGCTTCCAGGTAAAAATTCGGCAAGCCACTTTGCCGCTGTCCGTGGCTATACACTTCCTCCCTACTCTCTTGTTATTAGTGAGCACGAGTCTTGTGTCCACTCTGTTTTATACTGTCTCCTGATCATTAACCCCCATTCGACGCTGACGGAGATAATGTTCACGACTTTTCGTTGGTTATTCAGAGTCCGAGGACAGATGATACTAATCGATGCACTTCAATGGAAGAAATGACTTATGCCTTGACTTTATTAGTGAAATTGTTCGATTTTTTGCTCGTGAAATATCGTTCTTTTCAAGTAAGATCTTTCGGGCACGATCAAGCTAAAGTATTTATCGTTTTAGCATCAGGTATGAGAATCCAAAGAAAACAATACTATCATGTCATTGATAGCAAAATATTTTGTTTTTATCGGGTGTAACAGTTCTTTGTTCCGATAGAGGATCCGATGATGTTATCCTGCGGGCCGTACTTTAGCATGGTATGAATTTGGCAAAATACATACCAACAATAAATGTTTAATCTGTTTTTCAAAATAAAAACCGGATTATTTTGATTATCAAAAATAGGTTATCACTATTTACGAATTTACAATGTGTTGTTAAAAATGCAATGATATTGAGATCAACATTTTTACTNTAATTCCAATTGGAAATCATTTTCAAAATTTCGGTTGTGCATTTTACTTGATCAATTTTGTCGTTAAGCTATTTTTTGAAATCAGGCTTTAAAACTAAGAATTAACGAAATCCGTGAATGTTGATTAAAAGAAAACTGTATGTAATTTTACTTACCGAAGAGGAGCCCAGTTTTACAGGATCTTCATAAGATTTGAAACTCCACCAAATTGCAATGTAGTTCGGTGGCACTGATTATACGAAGATAATTTTGCACACTTCCATTGCACGATTGAGGTCCCAATTTTCAAAAAAAAACGGCACTTTTCGCCGTTAAATATTATAGGAAATTAATAGGAAAGTATGATTGTGTGGCTTCCAGGTAAAAATTCGGCAAGCCACTTTGCCGCTGTCCGTGGCTATACACTTCCTCCCTACTCTCTTGTTATTAGTGAGCACGAGTCTTGTGTCCACTCTGTTTTATACTGTCTCCTGATCATTAACCCCCATTCGACGCTGACGGAGATAATGTTCACGACTTTTCGTTGGTTATTCAGAGTCCGAGGACAGATGATACTAATCGATGCACTTCAATGGAAGAAATGACTTATGCCTTGACTTTATTAGTGAAATTGTTCGATTTTTTGCTCGTGAAATATCGTTCTTTTCAAGTAAGATCTTTCGGGCACGATCAAGCTAAAGTATTTATCGTTTTAGCATCAGGTATGAGAATCCAAAGAAAACAATACTATCATGTCATTGATAGCAAAATATTTTGTTTTTATCGGGTGTAACAGTTCTTTGTTCCGATAGAGGATCCGATGATGTTATCCTGCGGGCCGTACTTTAGCATGGTATGAATTTGGCAAAATACATACCAACAATAAATGTTTAATCTGTTTTTCAAAATAAAAACCGGATTATTTTGATTATCAAAAATAGGTTATCACTATTTACGAATTTACAATGTGTTGTTAAAAATGCAATGATATTGAGATCAACATTTTTACTACTTACTCTGATTTACGACGACATGACAGCTATTTGTAGAAAACTTTAGAGAAGTTCCAAAAATTGATTTTTTTGCCAATAGAAGTCGCATTATTATAAATAGAACGGGAACTCTCGTGTTTAATTTCGTAACTGGAATTATAATACGAAAAAGTCGAATACTTGCATAACTGGTTTATCATTCTATTCATAGCAGGAAGTGACTTGGCGAAGAAAAAATTACATCAGTGATTTTACAATGTTTTTGTCTAATTGCTTTAAATAATTTTCAAATTAACAGATTCGATGCCGTAAAGAAACACATTTGTTTCATTTACTAATATTGCGGATGTCGCCTCGCGTCATTCGTCTCCATCCACTTTACGTTTTTTACATTCTCACAATCTTTTACTCGTGCTTCCTAAAAATTGTTTTGACAGACAATCCTTTATTTCGCGCAACCTTCAGATGATATTGTAAAAAAGATCCTTCAACATTTTTGATACGTCTCGTAAATGTCTTTACTACACTAATGCATATTTATATTTATGAGCTAAGTCACGTCAGGCTAATATTTATTAAAATTCACAAAGGATCTCTCCTCATTTATTATTAACATCCAGTCACACGATATGTATGTAATGAAGCTTCATCGAAAAACTTATTTTAGCGCGCTTGTACCTGATTTATCGAGATTATTTCCAATAAAAGGAGTAAGAAATTTATTCTTGCACGATGGTCCCTTCGTGTAAGTAATTTATAAAGTCAAGGTCCGTTATAAATCGATAGAAACTTTTCTTCGTCTCAATTAATGAATCCTATTAAATCCGGATTCATTCTATGCTACGTAATAACTGTGAACTTTATGATTTCGTGCGTTGCGAACTTATGCAATAATTGGCAGTGAAGTAATCGGGGATACTAACGTATTTAACATTGATTAATGTTTATCCTAACTCGCGAAAATATGTATTTTCGATGTACCCCGTTGGGTGACGTCTGTCGTTTGGTACTATTACTGTCTGCGTCATATTCGTCCAAGGCATCCGACGGAGACGTGCACGCCAAATGAAGAAAACACTTTACAATTCAATGGCACTTTATAGAAAAATGACGGCTCCATATTGGCAAAGTTAATCGAAATAAAAGATTATTCTTGTTGACTCTATTTTACATTCAGTGGATTTCAGAAGAAAAAAAAGGAGTCACTTACAAGTGTTTATGGAAACGAAGATTTGTTTAACATTCTATATCAACTGTTGCATAAAGAAAAATTTGTAAACGCTTAATGGCTTTGTAAAACTCGTTTACTTTGATTTAATGTGATTTCTTTGAAATATGCGCATATTTCGTTGCGTCAATGATTACGAGTTTTTATCGTGGACCTCCGTGATCTTTCTCTCGATACAAACTTCCGGTGAAATAATTATTAGTAAAACTTTCACTGTCACCTTTTTCAGTTTTTCGAATCCCCTGCTGACTCGGAATGCTGCAATCTGTACAGAGATTGTAATTATTTTTATATATCTAGTGTCAACCGAACGCCTCTGGTAAAAAGATAAGGCTGTAAAGAGTTATGATTGACATAAATGACTGAATTTTAATATAGACTGTTGACGTGCATTCTGCTGACTTATTACTTGATAATTACATAGACCTCGCGGTAAATCACAAAGTTGAATGATCTTTCGGTTCTGCTTCGGATTCTGAATGGAAAGGAACAGACATTGACGAGCTGTTTCTTATCCTTCTCTCATACGCTTCCCTGGAAATCGCAATTGACCAAAGATCGACGGATTCAAAGACTTCTAAAAGTTTCAGGCAATTATTAGTTGTAAACATGATTGATCGTTTATAACTATTGTTTGTTATGATTGAATAATGGAAGTCCGTTCTATTGTTATACGCGTTTATAAACTAATTTACACTTGAATTCTTTTACATTTTTAATTTCACCGAGCGATATGAACTACGTAGTAGAAAATGGATTGTTAACTTAGCAGTGAACGCGTAAAATATTTGTTTCATTTACATACTGGAAAACGGACATTTAACAAAGATGATAAAATTCCATTAATTAGTTTATTATTATTATGATAAGTTTTGTTAAAGCCCTGAACGCTCAATAAAGAGCTTTATGTTTATTAAGTACGTCAAGTCTCCTTTGCGTCATTTCGAGATTAGTAAAGAAAATATTTATCTGAAATCTATTTTCGTATCATTCGTATCCTTCAATTTGTCGGAGATTAAAAGGGGACATCGTTTATTATTCATTAAAAGAAAAATCTGGTTCATGGTTTATGCTATTTTTTATTTATCTTTGCAGAAGGGTGTTTTGGCTTCCCCAATATCTCCGCAAAGAAGAATCTGCAGTTTACAGATACCGTGGCGTTACCTATTATTGAAAGCGTAGAACTACGCGACCCGTCGAACAGAAAAACGTCGATCTTATTTTTTCTTTTTCTTGTTTTGCACTTTTAATGCGATCAAATAAAATCTCTGATAAATTCTGTAGAATAATTTTAGCACAATTTTATTTGAATACTTCGATATGACTATGTTCCATTTTCGGCATTTGTTACGATTTATAGATCATAGCGATCTATACTTTCGTTCTATAAAACTGTTACGATTAAATCCTAATTGTAAACTTTAAATGTTGAAAAATTCGATCATCGTAATTTAGTTGATAAGCGCGATAAAAATCCACCCGTCTTTCACAATTAAAAATAAGGTTCCTATCTACGTCAGAAGATTCTATGGCAGTAAAATGATCGGGAGTAGAAAATCTGAACAATTTGTTGCCAACGTTTCCCATCCAGATGATCACCGATCTACCCTAACCGAAATCAAGTTAAGATTTGTCAATTACGTGGAAAAATAGCTCGTTGTATCAATCTGCTAGGGTGTAGTTAAGAAGTACTGAACATTGGATGGCATGCCGTTTATAAAGTGATTTATTTTATACCGCATTATTGTCTTTATATGGAACGTACATAAATACAAATATTTACACAGTATTGTGCTAATAACATGGACATCAAGTACATTATATAAAAAAGAAACGGAAAAATTATGTTACCACCCACATATTTGTAATATCATCAATCTTCTTGGTATTTAATTACACATTAAACTTGTGTTCATATTATTCTTAAATATCCAATTCTTTTATTTAATATTTGTGTACGGATTCCTTTTGCCTTTTAAACTGTTTGAATCTCTAATCATAAATCAGTGTGGTGATTTGTGGATGGTGTCACAATTAAAATTTGGTTGTAGGAAAAGTGTGAAGAACATTGAAATCTAATTTCCTTGAAATGATGATGGAGCTGAGTCATAGTTTGACCCTCAATGAGGATGCCCTTAATCAAATCCCAGAGGCCAAACGACCTGTTTTTATATTTGAATGGTTACGATTTTTGGATAAGGTTTTAATAGCTGCACAAAAGGTACTCTTAGCTTAATAACGAATAAAAAAAGAGTATATTCCCTTATTAAAATAGATATTAATCATGAATTCAGTCTGTATAACATTATGCCTTATGATCGTACTAAATTTTCAGAATGACATTAAAGGATGTCAGCAAAAACTAGTAGAACAGTTAACTAAACATATGCAAGGAGCTCCTGGTCCTCCTACACGAAGACTTATCGCAAGATGCCTTGCCACTTTGTTCAGTGTTGGTGATACCTTTTTGCTCTTTGATACTGTTAATAAATGTAATGATATTTTGAGAAATAAAGATGACTCTCCAAGTTTCCTTCCAACAAAATTGTAAGTAAGATATTCTTTGCATAATGTTTGTCACAAGTAAAGAAATTCATGAGGTTTTCATTGTTTACAGAGCTGCTATATGTTGTGTTGGATGCATGTACGAAAAGTTAGGAAGAATGATGGGTAGATCATACGAAGAAACTGTACAGATTTTAATCAAGTCTTTACGTTCTGCAGAATCACAAACAAGAATCGAGGTCATGCATACTTTAGAGAAGGTAATCTTTTATCTTAGATGCTGTAAGAGTTAGGATTATTCAAGTATTTCTATTATTAGGTTTGTGCTGGTATGGGATCTGCGATTACAAACGTTCATAAAGAAATCTATAAAGTTTCTAGACATTATCTGACAGATAGAGTAATGGCTGTAAGGTGTGCCGCTGCAAAGGTATTTTGCTATTCTCGCCCCTCACGCGTATACTTAAAGTATTTCTCATATATTTTTTGTTTACAGTGTTTATTAGAAATGTTAAATCATGCACCATTTTTATATACCACTGAAATCGAAAGTGTGGCCACGCTCTGTTTTCGAGCCTTCGAAGGTTCGAATTACGAGGTGAGATGCG
Source organism: Ceratina japonica (assembly GCA_019453355.1). Taxonomy (NCBI): domain Eukaryota; kingdom Metazoa; phylum Arthropoda; class Insecta; order Hymenoptera; family Apidae; genus Ceratina; species Ceratina japonica. The sequence continues at coordinate 265,497 of SMSR01015786.1, forward strand.
CTGTTGCAAAATTACTTGGCACTCTTGTAGCGATGACCCAACTTCCAGCACCAAAAAGCAAAAATCCTTCAGGTATTTTAAATAATCATGTTTAATAATTAGTTACAGACAAAATGTATATCAATTATTACTTTTATTTAGTTACGCAAAACAAGAATGCTAAACAAATCTCACTTGACGAGGTCCTGAACATTTTAATGTCCGGATTTTTAAGAGGCGGAGTGGGCTTTTTGAAAGGTACTGGAGAGATAATAAAGGGGAGTTCCAGTGTGAATAGAGAAGTCCGAGTTGGTGTTACGCACGTAAGGAAAACAGAATATTAAACGACATTTATCCTATAAAATAATAATACATACCTAATCGTTCGTCGACATTTTTCAGGCATACGTTGTGTTTGTCCAAATGTTAGGTGGTTCATGGCTTGAACGTAACGTCGGTGCATTGGTCGCACATGTACTCGATCTTGTGACAAATCCGAAAGCAGCAAGTTCGCACGTCGATGCCGTTTATTCTAGGAAATGTGTCAACTTTATATTACATGGTACCATAGGGAAGTTGTTGGGTGAAGGAGCTCAAGCCGCTGCGTGTAAAGAAATAGCACACATTATTTTGAAACAAATGAATTCCATTGACTTCAGTCCAGAGAATGCCAAGGATTGCAATCAAGAAACATTATTTAGTCAGCATTTATTAGTCTGTGCATTGCAAGAAATGGGCAACTTGATCTTAGGACTTGGCACCACAGCTTGTAATTTATTGTCTGATCAATCTTTAAGTATGTATTTCATACTAACTTATATAAATCGAAAATTTTTTTTAATGGTTTTCAGAGATAACATTGATTTATATAATTGTTCAGGCTTGATCGACACAGTTATGGCTGTTTTGGTCCACCCTTGTCAGGCAGCTAGACTTGCAGCGTCTTGGTGCTTACGTTGTATTTGCGTGGCAGTTCCCAGCCAGATAACACCTCTGATCGACCGATGTGTTGAAAATATCGAAAATATGCGTAGTTCACCGGAAGCAATAGCTGGATATAGTAGTGCATTAGCTGCAGTTCTTGGAAGCGTTCGTTTATCACCACTTGGGGTTCCCCACACGAAAGGAAAAGTAACTATTAACGACTAATATTTCAGTGTTTTTTTCTACACTTTTATAAGATGTTATTAAGTAAAAATGACGTGTATTTTAGATTATTTTCAATACGGCCGAAGAACTCTTGAGAAGTGCAAGCCAGAATAGTCGTTTGTCCTTGAACAGAACTCATGCTGGATGGCTTTTGATCGGGGCTATAATGACTCTAGGTACAATTTACGATCAATACAAATCTGTCAGTTGCGTAGTTACAAATATTATTTCAAATGCAAATTGAATGTTTAGGAACGGCGGTAGTGAAAGGTCTATTACCTAGAATGTTGCTGTTATGGAGAAATTCTTTCCCTCGCTCGAACAAAGAACTCGAGAGTGAAAAAGCCAGAGGCGATGCTTTCACGTGGCAAGTAACTTTAGAAGGTCGAGCCGGAGCATTATCGGCAATGCACAGCTTCCTCTTGCATTGCCCAGAACTTTTAAATGATGATATTACGAGACGACTTCTAACACCGATTGAGTCTGCCTTGGCAATGTTAACAAAGTAAGTGATATTCATTTCTAAGTCCAAGTTATTTCAGATTTACATTATCCTAATACCATATGATATTTCAGTTTATCGCCTGTATTAAAAAATTATGGTCAACAACTGAAAGCTCCAGCTGCGATGGTTCGATTGCGCTTATACGAAACTCTTCTATTATTACCACCTCAAACTTTTGAAGGTAATTGTAACTTGTATTTGAAAAAATTATCGAAAATATTAATCGTGTAAAAATTGTATATTGTAAACCAGGTTCATACACGCATTTGCTAAGGATGTTAGTATCTGAGTTTACGTTAACCGAGAATCCCGGGAATACTACAACTTCTTTACTGCGCGCAGTTTGTCATGCTAACGATTCTGTAATCCTCGGTACTTGGCTGCAAGAAACTGATCATCGCACAATAGAAGATCAAGTAAGTGATTGTAAAGAAGTATTCTCTTTATTGTTTCATACAATTTAACATACATAAACAGTACTGTGCGTAACGTAAATTAATATATTTCTCAGTTGCCTTTCTAACATCTTTTCACATAAAAATTTATCCCATTCATTGCTAATCATGTCTAGATGGAACCAAACAGAAGGGCGGATTTGGAACATGTGAGTAATGTTCTATGAAGCCTTTCACTACACACTTGAGACGCCTGATATTTATTTTTATATTTTTTCGTTAATACTTCAATGTATTTATAAAGTAGTTTAACGTTTATTATTTCAGTTTTGTATGTTCACTATATTGTTTTATATATTTTATTACATTAGGAACACGCTACAATTTTTCTCTTATTTTGTATTGTTTATATAATTTGCAGTGTAGGGAGAAATCTACATAATAAACTTGTATTACATTTGTTTCAGCTACAGCCAAACAGTGCTGCAGGATCTGGAGCTTTGGAACATAATCCTTGTTGCCTTTACAGACCAGTACCACAAGTACATATAAATTATTAAAAGCCTGTAAAAGCACTAATCGCAATTATTCTATACATCGGTTTTTATTTTTTAGGATGAAATAATTCCTGGTCCTTTGCCGCTAGGAGTTGCTGTTATTGATCTTTCTGTATCATTGTTTGGTCAAATTTTCCCACGTGTGGCGAACAAGCATAGGTTGCAGATGTTAGATCACTTCGGTGAATGCATAAAACACACCAAATCAGGCAGGCAAGAGGCAATACAGATGAACGTTTTCACGGCTGTGCTAAGTGGATTGAAGGGTCTTAACGAAGCGAAAACCGGATTTGGTCAAGAAGATGTTAAAAAATCTGCAACTAATCTCATTATTGTAAGAACGTTGTTATAAGCATTCTTAATACAGAGTAATTCTTGATTCTTATTGTCTAATATTGCAGAGCGCGTTAGTGAGTAGTAACTCGATATTGAGGTGGGCAGCAGGTGAAGCTGTTGGAAGAATGGCTCAAGTTATTTCCGATCCCAAATTCA